>WNWK01011951.1:0-61987 GCA_009830355.1 Cherax destructor | reverse complement strand
AGCTAGTTTTTTTTATCTTAGGGTTGAATATTCTGCCAAGTCAATTTCCGGGGTTTTATCTTTCTTTATGTTATTGTAAAAATTTATTTTTGTGTTACTCATGAAAAAAGTTAAAATTACTATCAGTTGCTTAAAAAGGGATACTTTGTTTTTTTTTTGTTTAAAAATTTCCCCAATTCTTTTTATTTGCTAAGTCACGTAAAAAAAAAAAATTTTCAATTGAAAAACGTGTATTTTCTGCCGTCAAGGTTTTAAGTTCTAGTAACCATGTGGAAAACCCCCGGTTTTGTTTTCCATTCAGCCCAATGATAATGAGTCAGTAAACAGCCCTATAGTCTCTTAATGACTGAAAGACAGTTCTAGCCTTTGAACAAGTTTTTTTTCTTCCAGCTTGTATTTAGAGAATTGCCAGAGGATGGGGGGAAGGAAGTTGATTAGCCAGAAAGAGTTTTTTAAAATTTTTTAACGAGCGAGCTTAAGGAACTAGTTTTTTTCATTTTCCCGTCTGGAATTCACCCCTTTTTTAAAATCTTGTAGAAGATAGCTTTTAGATGCCTAGGGTGCCGGGGGTTTTCCCCCGGGCCCCAGACGAGTTACCCCCGGAAGTTCCCAGTTGGGAGTAGTTCCTTCCAGGGGACGTTTGGAAGAAAGACTATTTGAAGGGGTTATAAAATCTCCGCTGATGAAAAGGAATTGCAGAAAGCGCTTGGGCTATTCACTAGGGGGCCAGTTTTTTGGGGTTTTTGGGTTTTCCCGAAAATTCCTTCCTTGGGGAAAAGTTTCAGAAAAAAGGGCGGGGGGAAAATAATTTTACCTGCAAAAAGATAGCAGAACCCCCCCCTTTTTTCCCCTACTTTGTGTCATTGAGCCAACTATTTCAACCGGGAGAGATCCACCCCCCAAGTCTCCCCCATTCCCCCATGGGAAAAAATGATTATGTTGATAAAAGGGGTTTTTCATTCCTTCAGTGGGTGCATGTTGTGAGCTAAAGATAGGGGAAAAAAAAGGGGAAAAACTAGTTTAGAACCGAATTATTGACTGTGGGGTTTTTTAGGTTTTCCCCTTTTAGCAAGATTGTTTTGGGTTAAAAATTCTCTGAGTTTTTGAGTTTTAAAAAAGATAACCGGGTTTGCCGAGTTTATTTTTTTCCCGTTAAAACTTTTTTCCCGTAAATATTTTTCTTCCTCGGGGCCCAAGGGGGCAGAAACACAATAAATTTATCGACAAAATTTTTAAAAAATTTTTTTAATATTTAACCATTATATCAAAAACCCCTTTTTAAAATTTTTTAAGTACCATTAATTCAAGAAGTAGAGAAAAATTAATTTGATCATTTTAAAGTTATAAGGGGTTTTTTTTGAAGATTCATCCAGTACCCCCCTGTCTTTTCCCGGTCTATAGATTTTTAAAACGCCAGACGAAAAGAAACAGGGCCCCAAACCCCCTCTTTGGGGTATATATATATACACTTGGGGTGGATTTTTTTGGGGCCTTTTGGGGGGCCCACGGTCCCCTTTTTTTTTACGCCGGGGGGCCCCAAAGCGCAGCAAAGCCCCATCGTAGGGGGGACTGCCACACTAACGTTGACCAACAGCCACAAAAAACGGTGCTGGACCTTCCTCATCCCCTTTAAAAATTTTAAAACCCTCCAAAAAGGGGGGTATCTTTGACCCCCCATATTCTTTTCAGAACCCCCACGACACCCCCCAAAAAAAAAAAAGAGGAACTACTACTTGAACTAGCAACATTGGGGATAGCCCGGGGGTTTAAGGAAAAAACCGGGATACCTCCGGCACCCCTGGGGACTGAAACCCTAGGGGCACTAAAAGGAAACCCGGGGGAAGGAAGAGAAGGGGTTTTGGAAAAAAAGAAGGGGTGGTTTTAGCGGGGAAAAGGATGGAACAAGAGTGGGAGAAAAAAACCGGGGGAGCTTTTTTAAAAAAAGGGGGGACAGAGCTTTTTAAATTGGAAAAGAGGTTTAGGGGGAGAAGAAAAATTTGGGGGCAAAAAATCGAAGGTGCAGCCGGGGAAAGGGGGTCCTAGAATAAGGAAAAAGGCGGGGAAACGGGGTTTTGGGGGGTTTGGGAAAAAAACACAGATCAGGTCCCCAAGGGGGAAGGGAAAGGGGGATATAACTTACATTTTTGGGCCCCACGGGGCCCACCAAGCAGGCCAAGGATTTTAAGGGGGTGGAGCAGTTGGGGGGGGGGGGGGAGGGAATAGGGGCGCCCCGAGGAGATCATGCCACAAAGAGCTACAAAGGGGGAAAAAAAAGGGGAAAAAAACCATGCAGACAGGAACCAGAGTCACAGAGGAAAAGGCAATGGGAGGGCGAAGTCAGTGTTTATTCATGGGCTGAAGGAGAGCGAGGGAAGGACACACATTGAAAGATGGCAGGTAGAAAGAAAAGAGATTGAGAACATCCTCACAGAAATAGGTGAAGAGGACATGTCCGAGATTGTAAATTTTCAGAGAATAGGGGGGTACTTCAAGAGGAGAAAACGATCGCTCAAGCTGATTTTCAGGACAGAAACAGTGCGGGACAGGATCCACCAAGAGAAACCAAGGTTGAAGGAAATGGAAGAATAAAAAAGGGTGTTCCTAGACCGAGACAGAAAAAAACAGAATGACAGTTGCTGAGGGAGAGGACACAAAGACAAAAGGAGCTAGGAGGAGAGACAAGGTCAGAATCAGCAGAGGACAACCATAGAAGGGCAGAGCAACAAGAGCAAGCACACACAGAACAATCCCCAGAACCCCACAACCAAGCACACTATCCCAACACAAACCACAACCCACACTCACATCCCCCACCCAACACTCCACTATAGAATCGCACAGTACACTGCCAGGTCCCCCACCCTCACAGACCCCCCAAAAAAAAACACAGTGTTGGAGAGGAAACTGAAGGTATGGTACACCAACACTAATGGAATAACAAATAAGTGGGAGGAGTGGCACGAAAGAGTCAAAGAGGCATCACCGGACATAATAGCTCTCACAGAAACCAAGCTCACAGGTATGATAACAGATGAGATCTTTCCAACAGGATATCAGATCCTGAGGAAAAACAGAGGGAACAGAGGGGGTGGAGGAGTAGCACTGCTGATCAAAAATCGATGGGATTTTGATGAACTGGAGAGAGGAAAAGCAAGAGATTACGTAGTAGGAACACTTCAGTCTGGAGGTTCCAAGGTGGTAATTGCAGTGATGTATAACCCACCACAAAACAGCAGGAGGCCAAGGCAAGAGGATGATGAGAGTAATAGAGCGATGGTTGACACACTGGCTGAAGTGGCCAGAAGGGCTCATTCGAGTAGGGCAAAGCTACTGATCATTGGTGACTTCAACCACAATGAAATCGATTGGGAGAACTTGGAGCCACATGGGGGCCAAGAAAAGTGGAGGGCTAAGATGATGGAGGTGGTACTGGAAAACTTCATGTACAAACACGTAAGTGACACTACCAGAGAGAGAGGAGAGGATGAACCAGCGAGACTGGACCTAGTATTCACCTTGAGTAGTGCAGATATTGAGGACATCACATATGAAAGACCCCTTGGGGCCAGTGATCATGTGATTTTAAGCTTCGAATACATAGTAGAGTTACAAGTGGAGGGGGAAGGAGAAAGAGCCAGACGAATGAAGCCAAACTACAAGAAAGGGGACTACGTGGGCATGAAGAACTTCCTAAATGGGGTTCAGTGTGACAGAGAACTGGCTGGAAGTCAGTAAATGAGATGATAGAATATGTGACAACAATATGCAAGGAAGCTGAGGAGAGGTTTGTACCCAAGGGTAACAGAAATAATGAAAAAGCCAGGATGATCCCGTGGTTCACCCAAAGGTGCAGGGAGGTCAAAACCAAGTGTGCAAGGGAATGGAAGAAGTATAGAAGGCAAAAGACCCAGGAAATAAGGAGAGCAGTTGTAGAGCCAGGAATGAATATGCACAGGTAAGAAGGAGGCCCAACGACAGTACGAAAATGACATAGCAGAAAGCCAAATCTGACCCCAAGCTGTTGTACAGCCACATCAGGAGGAAAACAACAGTCAAGGACCAAGCGATCAGGCTAAGGAAGGAAGGAGAGATCACAAGAAATGATGGCGAAGTGTGTGAGGAACTCAACATGATATTCAAAGAAGTGTTCACCGAGGAGACAGAAGGGACTCCAGAAAGACAGAGAGATGGGGTACACCACCAAGTGTTGGACACAATACATGTAAACGAGAAAGAGGTGAAGAGGCTGCTGAGTGAGCTAGATACCTCAAAGGCAATGGATCATATCTCTCCATGGGTCCTGAGAGAGGGAGCAGAGGTGCTATGTGTACCCCTAACAACAATATTCAACACTTCTATCGAAACAGGGAGATTACCTGAGGTATGGAAGACAGCAAATGCAGTCCCAGTTTTTAAAAAAGGAGACAGACATGAAGCACTAAACTACATACCAGTGTCACTGACATGTATAGTATGCAAAGTCATGGAAAAGATTATCAGGAGAAGAGTGGTGGAGCACCTAGAAAGGAATGAACTTATCAACGACAGCCAACACGGTTTCAGGGACGAAAAATCCTGTGTCAAAAACCTACTGGAGTTCTATGACAGGGTGACAGCAGTAAGACAAGAGAGAGAGGGGTGGGTAGATTGCATTTTCTTGGACTGTAAGAAGTCGTTTGACACAGTTCCACACAAGAGATTAGTACAAAAGCTGAAGATCCAGGCTGGGATAACAGGGAAGGTACTCCAATGGATCAGGAAATACCTGTAAGGAAGACAGCAGCGAGTCATGGTTCGTGGCCAGGTGTCAGAGTGGGCGCCTTTGATGAGTGGGGTTCCACAGGGGTCAGTCCTAGGACCGGTGCTGTTCTGGTATTTGTGAATGACATGACGGAAGGAATAGCCTCTGAAGTGTCACTGTTTGCAGATGATGTGAAGTTGATGAGAAAAATTCTATAAGACAAGGAACAGGCAGAACTACAAAGGCATCTGGACAGGCTACAGGCCTTGTCCAGTAATTGGCAGATAAGGCCATAGTGTAAGTTATATCTCCCACCAAGTGCAAAGTCATGAAGATTGGGGAAGGGTAAATAAGACCGCAGACGGAGTGCAGTCTACTGCACTCAATGAAAAAGATTTTGGGGTGAATATAACACCAAGCACATCTCCTGAGGCACACATCAACTAAATAACTGCTGCAGCATACAGACGCCGGGCAAACCTAAGAACAGCATTCTGACATCTTAATAAGGAATCGTTCAGGACCCTGTACACTGTGTACATTAGGCCCATACTGGAGTATGCAGCACCAATTTGGAACCCACACCTAGCCAAGCACATAAAGAAACTAGATAAAGTGCAAAGGTTTGCAACAAAACTAGTCCCGGAGCTATGGGGTATGTCCTACGAGGAGAGGTTAAGGGAAATCGACCTGACGACACTGGAGGACAGGAAAGATAGAGGGGGCATAATAACAACATAAAATACTGAGAGGAATTGACAAGGTGGACAGAGACAGAATGTTCCAGAGATGGAACACAGCAACAAGGGATCACAGTTGGAAGTTGAAGACTCAGAGGAATCACAGGGATGTTAGGAAGTATTTCTTCAGTCACAGAGTGGTCAGGAAGTGGAATAGTTTGGGAAGTGATGTAGTGGAGGCAGGATCCATTTATAACTCCAAGAAGAGGTATGACACTCTGACACCTGGCCACGAACCATGACTCGCTGCTGTCTTCCTTACAGGTATTCCCTGATCCATTGGAGTACCTTCCCTGTTATCCCAGCCTGGATCTTCAGCTTTTGTACTAATCTCTTGTGTGGAACTGTGTCAAACGACTTCTTACAGTCCAAGAAAATGCAATCTACCCACCCCTCTCTCTCTTGTCTTACTGCTGTCACCCTGTCATAGAACTCCAGTAGGTTTTTGACAGAGGATTTTTCGTCCCTGAAACCGTGTTGGCTGTCGTTGATAAGTTCATTCCTTTCTAGGTGCTCCACCACTCTTCTCCTGATAATCTTTTCCATGACTTTGCATACTATACATGTCAGTGACACTGGTCTGTAGTTTAGTGCTTCATGTCTGTCTCCTTTTTTAAAAACTGGGACTGCATTTGCTGTCTTCCATACCTCAGGTAATCTCCCTGTTTCGATAGAAGTGTTGAATATTGTTGTTAGGGGTACACATAGCACCTCTGCTCCCTCTCTCAGGACCCATGGAGAGATATGATCCATTGCCTTTGAGGTATCTAGCTCACTCAGCAGCCTCTTCACCTCTTTCTCGTTTACATGTATTGTGTTCAACACTTGGTGGTGTACCCCATCTCTCTGTCTTTCTGGAGTCCCTTCTGTCTCCTCGGTGAACACTTCTTTGAATATCATGTTGAGTTCCTCACACACTTCGCCATCATTTCTTGTGATCTCTCCTTCCTTCCTTAGCCTGATCGCTTGGTCCTTGACTGTTGTTTTCCTCCTGATGTGGCTGTACAACAGCTTCGGGTCAGATTTGGCTTTCTCTGCTATGTCATTTTCGTACTGTCGTTGGGCCTCCCTTCTTACCTGTGCATATTCATTCCTGGCTCTACAACTGCTCTCCTTATTTCCTGGGTCTTTTGCCTTCTATACTTCTTCCATTCCCTTGCACACTTGGTTTTGACCTCCCTGCACCTTTGGGTGAACCACGGGATCATCCTGGCTTTTTCATTATTTCTGTTACCCTTGGGTACAAACCTCTCCTCAGCTTCCTTGCATATTGTTGTCACATATTCTATCATCTCATTTACTGACTTCCAGCCAGTTCTCTGTCACACTGAACCCCATTTAGGAAGTTCTTCATGCCCACGTAGTCCCCTTTCTTGTAGTTTGGCTTCATTCGTCTGGCTCTTTCTCCTTCCCCCTCCACTTGTAACTCTACTATGTATTCGAAGCTTAAAATCACATGATCACTGGCCCCAAGGGGTCTTTCATATGTGATGTCCTCAATATCTGCACTACTCAAGGTGAATACTAGGTCCAGTCTCGCTGGTTCATCCTCTCCTCTCTCTCTGGTAGTGTCACTTACGTGTTTGTACATGAATTTTCCAGTACCACCTCCATCATCTTAGCCCTCCACTTTTCTTGGCCCCCATGTGGCTCCAAGTTCTCCAATCGATTTCCTTGTGGTTGAAGTCACCAATGATCAGTAGCTTCACCCTACTCGCATGAGCCCTTCTGGCCACTTCAGCCAGTGTATCAACCATCGCTCTATTACTCTCATCATACTCTTGCCTTGGCCTCCTGCTGTTCTGTGGTGGGTTATACATCACTGCAATTTCCACCTTGGGACCTCTAGACTGAAGTGTTCCTACTATGTAATCTCTTGCTTCTCCTCTGTCTCCTCTGTCCAGCTCATCAAAATCCCATCGGATCAGTAGTGCCACTACTCCACCCCCTCTGTTCCCTCTGTCTTTCCTCAGGATCTGATATCCCGTTGGAAAGATGGTATCTGTTATCATACCTGTGAGCTTGGTTTCTGTGAGAGCTATGATGTCCGGTGATGCCTCTTTGACTCTTTCGTGCCACTTCTTTCACTTATTTGTTATTCCGTCAGCGTTGGTGTACCATACCTTCAGTTTTCTCTCCAACACTGTGTTTTAGGTGGTCTGTGGGGGTGGGGGACCTGGCAGTGTACTGCGGGATTCTATAGAGGAGTGTTGGGAGGGGGATTGTGGTTTGTGTTGGGATAGCGTGATTGGTTGTGGTGTTCTGGGGATGGTTCTGTGTGTGTTTGCTCTTGTTGCTCTGCCTTGATCTGGTTGTCCTCTGCTGATTCTGTCCTTGTTTCTCCTCCTAGCTCCTTTCGCTTTTGTGTTCTCTCCCTCAGCTGTTGTTGTTCTGTTTTTGTTCTGTCTCGGTCTTGGAACACCCTCTTGTATTCTGCCGATTCCTTCAACCCCTTTTGTGGGGTTTAAATGATTATATGCACTTTAAGATTTGCACACGCCTATTTGCTGCACTCTATTCTCTCTGGAACCATAAAAAAAACGCAAATTAACGGAGCTCAAACGCGCGTGACTTCTTCACCCGTGTGTGTGTGTGTGTGTGTGTGTGTGTGTGTGTGTGTGTGTACTCACCTAATTTTTTTATTAACACATGGGCCGTTTC
Source organism: Cherax destructor (assembly GCA_009830355.1). Taxonomy (NCBI): domain Eukaryota; kingdom Metazoa; phylum Arthropoda; class Malacostraca; order Decapoda; family Parastacidae; genus Cherax; species Cherax destructor. The sequence continues at coordinate 53,845 of WNWK01011951.1, read as the reverse complement.
CCACCAAGGCAGGGTGGCCCGACAAAGAAAAACTTTAATCAACATTCACTCCATCACTGTCTTGCCAGAGGCGTGCTTACACTACACCTACAAAACTGCAACAGTAACACCCCTCCTTCAGAGTACCGGCACTGTACTTCCCATCTCCAGGACTCAAGTCCGGCCTGCCGATTTCCCTGAATCTCTTCATAAACGTTACCTTGCTTACAATCCAACAGCACGTCAAATCCTAAAAACCACCTAACTGTTGTTGCAGGGGTCGAGACCTAGCTCCTGGCCCCGCCTCTTCACTGATCGCTACTGGGTCCTCTCTCTCCCTGCTCCATGAGCTTTATCATACCTCGTCTTAAAGCTATGTATGTGTGTGTGTGTACTCACCTAATTGTACTCACCTAATTGTGGTTGCAGGGGTCGAGACTCAGCTCCAGGCCCCGCCTCTTCGCTGTCTGCTACTGGGTCTCTGCTCTCCCTGCTCCATGAGCTTTATCATACCTGTCGTGTGGGTCTTGGGAGAGATATATAGGAGGTCAAAGATACTCCTTGTTGGATGGTTACGGTATATTTACAGTAAGTGAAGGAGAATCCCGCACACCGTCTGTCTCGCCTGTAGGTCTAACGTTAGTGAGGCAGTCTGCCTATGATAGGCTGTGCACATGCGCTGAGCCTCTGACGTCAGCGGGTACCGTGACATCACACGCAAAGGGACCAGCTGTATAAAGATATACTAAACAAGTGTATCTATGATACTGACACGACAACTTGTCGTGTGGGTCTTGGGAGAGATATATAGGAGGTCAAAGATACTCCTTGTTGGATGGTTACGGTATATTTACAGTAATTAGAGGAGAGTCCAGCACACCTTCTGTCTCGCCTGTAGGTCTAACGTAGTGAGGCAGTCTGCCTATGATAGGCTGTGCACATGCGCTGAGCCTCTGACGTCAGCGGGTACCGTGACGTCACACGCAAAGGGACCAGCTTTATAAAGATACACTAAACAAGTGTATATATGATACTGACACGACAGCTCGGCCATGTTATCGTATGACGTCTCGGCATACTATACAACTCTATAGGCTGAACAGACAGGTGGTACTGGGTGAATCTATACAATAGCAAACACATTATAACTTTGAACTGATCAAGATTAATCTTACTCTCGCACTTCTTGAGTTAATGGTACTTAAGAGAAATTTAATGGATCTAGATATAATGGATTACATAAATTACAATTTGCAAATTTGATCGATCAATCGATATGTATTCATGTACTCTTCGGCTTCTGAGGAAGAATAAATATTTACAGGGAAGAAGTTTTAACAGGAAAGATAAACTCGGCTAACACGGGTTATACTGTTAAAACTCAGAACTCAGAGAGAACTTGAACACACAACAATCTTGCTAGATACTGGAAATCTAATAACAAAACACACAGTCAATAATTCGGTTCTAAACTGGATTTTCTAATTTTCTATCTTTAGCTCACAACTTATGATCACTTTCCTACTGGATGAATAAACAGGCTCGGTGGAGTGGATGGATCCTCCCGGTTGAAATAGTTAGCTCAATGACACAAAGTATGAGCAAAGGAGAACGGTTCTCACTATCTCTTACTGCAGGTAAGAATTACTCGACACACGACACTTTACTCTGCAAAGACTTACTGTCAACTGGAAGGAACACTATCTGGAACACGAGGGACAACAACTGGCACTCTAGTGAGTACACTAGCAACAGAAACGGCTTTCTGCAATTGCTTTTGCATCAGCGAGAGATGCTATAACTCATTCAAATAGTCTTTCTTCAACAAAGCGTCCCCTGGAGAGGAACTACTACTTGAACTAGCAACATTGCAAGGATACACTAAACAAGTGTATATATGATACTGACATACCTTGTCTTAAAACTATGTATGGTTCCTGCCTCCACTATATCTTTCTCTAGACTATTCCACTTCCTGACTACTCTGTGGCTGAAGAAATGCTTCCTGACGTGTGTGTGTGTGTGTGTGTGTGTGTGTGTGTGTGTGTGTGTGTGTGTGTGTGTGTAAAAGTTTTTCCCATCACAGATATAAATTATATGTGGAGTTTTTGAAGGAAAACTCTCTAAGTTAGTATATCCTGCAGATGTTACACTGATACATAGCAGATCTTTTATTGTAAGTATATATTAGAAAATTAATGTATTTTTTCTGTATTACTGTTAAATAGACAATCTCTAAGTAGGACAAACACCATACTTTTACCAAAGATTAATGTGTTTATTAAAAGTTTTTCTTACTACGCAATGTGTCATTCACTACTCTCGCTCACACCACAATTAAACTGACAAAAGGGAGATAATGGAGCAAAATACAATAGATACGTTACACATTAAACACAATACAACCAAGTGACACCCGTATAACAATGAGTTTGTATTGAACCAGAAACTTAACTACCACGTATAGGTGCTTTTTATCTGGGCTTTAAAGTACATTACAAGTCAGAACTGCGTAATAAATGCCGGAACACAGTTCACATATAAGGGTTATGTAGCAATTCCTGGCACATTTTCCCTAAACATCTACACCTCGCTGATGCTGGATCTTGCCTATTCACTCTACTTTTTGTGTTCTTGTTTAGGAACGAAATCCATCTGCCTACCTTCCCGTGATGCCATGGCCCTCATTTTGTGGCTATCATCATGATCGCATTCGTCAAACGCCTTTGCAAAATCTGTGTAATCACATCTGCGTTTTGGTCGTCTTCCAATGCCTCCGTAATTCTGTCATAATGTTCAGCAGCTGTGACAGGCATGATAAGCCAGCTCTACGGCCTATGTGGTTCTTATCACTCTCTATCATGATATAAGATTGATGGTCTGTAATTTTAGCTAGTTCCTACCTCCTTATGCAAGGAGCTATGTCTGCACTCTTCTCCGTATTCACTCTTTCTCCAAGAATGCTGAGTGCTCGTGCTAATGGTACTTTGCACTTCTTTATAAATAAAGCATTCCATGAATCTGGTCCAGGTGCTGAGTGAGTGGGCATGTTGTCTATTTCTTTTTCGAAATCTATGGGATTTGTACTAATGTCAGTTAGTTGGTCTGCGCTGGCCTTCTTCTGGAGTGAAAAATATTTCTGCATTTTCTACCTTGCTGTCATTTAGTGGGTTGCTGAACACCGACTCATACTGTTCTTTTAGGATTTCACTCATTTCCTGTTCATCGTCAGTATACGAATCTCATCTCAATAATGGACCAATTCTGCAGGTAGTTCTTAGCTCGGATTTTGCGTAGGAATAGAAATATTTTGGGTTTCTTGCAGTATCCTGTATTGCCCTTTGTTCCCTTTGTACTTCTTCTGTTAGGTATAAATCCTAAGTTTTTGCTCTAATTCAGTGATCTCTCGGCTAAGCCTATCTTTCCTCTGTTGCAACATATTTGTGTTTTTAAGGAAGTCAGTAACCCGTCTTCTTCGTCTGTACCATCTCCTACGCTCTCTCTCTGTATATCTGATCTTCTTGGTTTTCTCAATGGTAAGTGCTTCATATATACTTTGTATGCTTCTCTATTCAGCTTCTCTAGGCACTGGTGGGGATTTAGGGCGCTCATGTCTGATTCCCAGGATATGTCTGATAGCTCTTGGTTTATTTTGTCCCAGTCAATTCTATGCTTGTTAAAATTAAACTTACTGAACATCCCGTCTCTAACATTAGTGCCGCAGTTCCCTAACTCTGAGTTAATACTCGTCTGAACTTCTATGATGTTGTGATCAGAGTATATTGTTTTTGTAACTGTTATGTCTCTGATTAGTTCCTCGTTGTTTGTGAATATCAAATCATTTATAATGGGATCAATTATCTATTAGTTTAATGAGTACTTCTCACAAAGCCTCATTAGTTCCCTGGTATGTGCCTGTTGAGCCAGGGTGCTTCCCGGAGATATTTCTGGTATAACATTATGTTGCCTCATCTTCCATTTTACATGAGGGAGATTAAAATCTCCAAGGAGTAAAATATTTGGTGTTGGATTTTCTATCCTATCTATCTTCCTTAGCTGATCTATATTTTAATTTTTAGTGTTTTTATATAATCTGCACCTTCACTGAAAAGGTACCATTGGTACTTGGGTACCAAAGCTTCCTCGTACATGCCTGTGCCATCTAAAGAGGATACCAGCAACTGCTGCAACCTCCAATCTTCCTTCCTGGTTGAGATAATAGTTTTAGTCATCCTACTCTTGCTAGTTGTTGCTAACATGTGTATGGCTTTCGTGTGCAGTGCCAGTGCTTTCACTGGTTGGTACTGTTCACTGTGCAGTGAGTCAGGTCTACTTCTCCTGAGTGTAGGAACCCTCGTTGAAAGGAAGTTGCACCACAATACTCCAGTATCTATATTGGCATAAAACACTCCTAGTGCCGTAACTCTTGACACCTTTAGCCATTTTCTCACCATGTTTCTCGTCATTTGCCGCCTTGACCGTGTTTTGATATAATCCCGCACAACGCTGCATGAATATCACTAGGAAAAATATATTAGCATATACATCCACTCGAAGTTTAATATGGATCGTTTGCAACATATAAACCACATAATCAGAGCATACTTACCGGCCATGTCTGCTCTGCCAGCACAATAACATTTACGGTGAAGATTCTACGACTCATTGTTATGTTCGCCCTTAAAAACACTAACAGTAGCCACAACTGTAGCCATTTTTTGGCAACAACAGAGATGTAAAATGTATGTAACTGTTTTGACACCAATAAAGCATAAAATTCAAGTCAGTTTAAAGAATAAGTAAAAGTTAAGGAAACCTCGGAATTTACTTACCGTATGTCTAGGTACACTTAATTATAAGTAAGAGGAAAGTAAATTAGATTGTGACCCAAAATATCAAAATAATCTCTTTGGTATTAACCCCTTTAAGCATAAATGTAATATGTAATAGCATATTCCTATATGACTCAAAACCTACACTAGACTAACATTTCACCATAACATAATGAGGCTATATTATATTTTTCCTGTATATATTATAAAGGAATAAAAAGCATCCCGTGTCTAGGTACAAAATACTTTTATAAAATAAAGTTCCACTTTTGATGAACACTAAGTCGAAACTTCGACATCAAAACTTAACAGACCACTCAAGGTTATGGAAGCTTTGACTCGTGACTGGATATAGAAATAGTCAGCCCTTCCTCTCCCCCCCTCCCCCCTCTCTCTCTCTCTCTCTCTCTCTTTTTTACACAGGGTTTGACAAGGGTGGGTTAAGATCCCTAGCTTTATTGACAAGCTATTTACAAAGTTAAGGATTCCTAACTTTATTGACAAGCTAAGAGCTGTTACCTACAACAGCTCATTTGAAAGCATTTTTATTGTTATGACACATACAAGTAAGGAACAAGATTAAGTTGGAGCCATCTGTGGTCCAGCAATTTCATTTGATCAACTGACTTTATCTCGTTGACATCATAATGCTGTACGAATGTGTTCCAGACTCGAGTCATCCTGGGGATAAATGATCTCAGATGAAGTGATGTTCTGGAGAAGGTTACAGCCAGAGTGAAGTTCCTGTTCTTCTCTCTCTCTCTCTCTCTCTCTCTCTCTCTCTCTCTCTCTCTCTCTCTCTCTCTCTCTCTCTCTCTCTCTCTCTCTCTCTCTCTCAATTTCGCACACTCTATCTCGCTAGTCACCTACTAAGATCTCAAGCACAGAAGACGAAATTTCTAAACTGAGAAAAATAACAAATTCCATACGTACCTGAGTCACCCCATAGTGTGTCGGGTCAGCCACCCCATCACCCTATAGTGTGTCCCCCGGCGGTCCCAGTGCCCCCAGCGCCTGCGAGTCACTCTATAGGTGTCTGGTCGCCTGGGCCTGAGTCCCCATATGTCGTCATCCCCGCTGCCTGGTCCATGATCTATTCTCACATACACTGACAAAGCCTAATAACTCTAAAATGAAACTAAATGTAAAAATGTGTGTGATTCAGCAGTTAAACACCCGGGTGGTTACTGACTACATACAGTCAAGTGAGACAAGGAAGGTAGGTACCTCAAATCAACACCAACCGGAAATTGAAGCAATTACCCAAGGCAATACCAACAAGTTACCAGGTAGTTTAGTCACTCTTGCTCAGACTATTTCATTTACATACTACATGATATTTACTATTGATGAGAGTATAATGATGATACTACTACTGCTAATACTACTACTAGTAATAATAATAACACTGGTCTGCATGATTTTTTTATTGACTCTATGGTATCTTTTTCGGTATATATATATATATATATATATATATATATATATATATATATATATATATATATATATATGAAAAATAGTGATTCATTGTGTTTTATTCATATCTATCACATCAGGTTGATAAGTTATACGGAAACGTTACTTTTCTCTTTTCGTATAACATAAGTAAATGATAAAGTGGTATATTACCAATTAAAATGCTTACCTTATATTGAATTAAATGTTAAATCTAATATATTTTTCTTTATTTTCAGATTATTAATATGTCTAGAGGCTGTATAAATTCACCAGACATATTTTGCTATGTCTGCGGGCAATTTAGATTCCCGGAGCAACATTACTCATTTACTGAAGCGTTGCTACTTTGCTTATTTTGTTGCAAACTTGGAGACCAGGACAAACCATTTGCACTACACAAAGCTTGCAAGAGTTGCATCAGTAAGCTCCAAATGTGGTCAGTTGGAAAACTTAAATGTGTACCCTTTGGAGTACCAATGGTATGGCGGGAGCAGATGAACCACCATGATGATTGCTACTTTTGTATGACTAAAGTAGCTGGATTCAACAAGAAGACTAAAGGTCGCATAATATACCCAAATATTCCTTCAGCAATAAGGCTGTTCCACACACTGAAGATATTGCTGTACCTGTGCCACCTGAGACATGGCAAATTTCATCAGAGTCTAATACCAGTGATTCTAAGGAGATGGAAATAGACTATGAACCACCAACAAATGACGATCCCAAACCCTTCAACCAAGTTGAGCTCAATGACTTGGTGAGAGACCTTAACCTTCCAAAAGAAAGTGCACAGTAACTTGGCTCTAGACTGAAGGAACACAGGCTTCTAGCTCCTGGAACAACATTCGCCTGGTACCGCCATCGTGAAGCGGAATTCACTCAGTTGTTTGACAAACAGGAATCTTTAGTTTTCTGTTCAAATATTTCTGGCCTTATTGAACACATGGGGATGTTATACAAAGCAGATGAATGGAGACTCTTCATTGATTCTTCTTAAAGAAGTTTAAAAGCTGTACAGGGGCATCACAGCTGCATCTGTGCCAATTGGCCATAGTGTCCAACTGTCAGAAACTTACGCAAATATGAAGACACTAATATCTTCACACGAAAATCACTCCCTATGAAAGCAAAAGACTCGGCAAGAGATGCAACATTCCCCCAATAAAAAGCAGCGGCGCCACGAGTACACTGAGAGACAACATAATAAGTGTCAGGGGCCCAAGACTGTTCAACTGCCTCCCAGCATACATAAAAGGGATCACCAATAGACCCCTGGCAGTCTTCAAGAGGGCACTGGACAGGCACCTAAAGTCAGTACCTGACCAACCGGTCTGTGGTTCGTACGTCAGTTTGCGTACGGCCAGCACTAACAGCCTGGTTGATCAGACCCTGTCCAGGTAAACTCCAGGTATAAGGTGCAAAGAGGTGATAAACTGGGAGAGCAGTAGAAGAGGCGGGAAGTGACATAGGTGTAGAGAGACGGAGGAATAAGTTGGTTTTAGTTATCTTCATCCAAGGAAATGGAGATGTGATGGAGAGGGGGGATGAGGGGAGGAGTGGGGGTAGGGAAAATGAGTAGGAGGGACACCTTTTACTATTATATACAAAAGACAAACATCTTACTAGAGATGCAGTCATCTTTATTGAGTAAAATTTAGAGAAAACTTAATAGAGGAGAGAGTTTTAAGGAATAAATTGATTTCAAAGAAGATATATATGTGGAATTTTGAAATAAAATGATATACAGGATATTATTCAGAAATTTTAGTGAAAAATTTATGAATTTATTCTGAGACTGGATTGATATTATGTAAAAATGTCTTTATATGAAGAAATTTTCTGTAATTACGTAGTGGTGTGGGGGGGGCATGAGTGTGTGTGTGTGAGGGAGTGTGATGGAGAGGGAGAGGGACAGATGGTAGGGGTGTTGATGGAGAGGGAGAGGGTTAGGGGGACAGATGGAGGGAGGGATGATGGAGGGAAGAAGGGAGAGAGGGACTGATGGTAGGGGTGTGTGATGGAGAGGAAGAGTGAGAGGGACAGATGGTAGGGGTGTGTGATGGAGAGTGAGAGGGACTGATGGTTTGGGTGTTTGATGGAGAGGGAGAGTGAATGGGGCAGATGGTAGGGGTATGTGATGGAGAGGGTGAGTGAGAGGGACAGATGGTAGGGGTGTGTGATTTAGAGGAAGAGTGAGAGGGACAGATGGTAGGGGTGTGTGATGGAGAGGGAGAGTGAGAGTGAGAGGGACAGATGATAGGGGTGTGTGATGGAGAGGGAGAGTGAGAGGGTTGGATGGTAGGGGTGTGTATTGAAAGCTACTTTTAATAAGTATTGCACCTAGGAGAGGAAATGTGTTGTAAAGCCACATGAGTGTTGGGTCGCTAACGTTAGATAACGTCGTGTGTTTCAGCGTTGTGGAGACGTGTGATGGAAGGGGGTGACGGGAGGGTAGGGAGGGGGATGATGGAGCGGGAAGTTGAGGTAAGGAAGTTTTAGAAGGGATAGGGTAATGGAGGGGGTGGAGAGATTGATCCAAGAGATGGAGGTTGAGGGGGGGAAATGAAGGGGAGATTAGGAGCAGAGTGGGACACTGGAGTGGGTAAGAGAGGGTAGGGGAAATGGATAAAAGCTGGTCATAGACCTTGAGCTAGAGCACGAAAAAGTAGTTACTCCCCCTGTTACTAGCCGCTACCCCATTTAGGGATCGGGAGCTTAAACCTGTAAAAAGCTAGGTGCTTTGAGAGACCCATTTCAGGGCCGGAAGCTAGAACTTGAAATAAAGCTGACCATACAGAATCAAACTACATTACGTATTTCCTCAAAATTGCCAGGTTTGACAGGCATTTCTATCAAACTTCCCCACGTGTAGCTGATCCTTTAACTTCTTTCAGCGTAAGTTTGTTTGGGATGGGAATTACGAAAGAGCTTTAGAGCGTCTGAAACATTTACTCTCATCGACTTCAGTTCTGCTGAGCCTTGATTTTAATGCGGTTTTTTTTATTTTTTCTCTGAACTCAAGTGAGCTGGGTAAATGTGAAGTGCTGCTCCAGACGTCAGCAGAGTTGTGGCAGCTTGTACGCTTTTATTCTGCAAAACTGAAGAAGCAGAAAAGCTGCAACGTCATGCAGCAGCAGCATGCCTTATGCCCTAGGATCTGCATAATCAGCTGTTTGATGTTGACCTCCATCACATGAAAGGACAATACAATGTTATCTCTCTAATGAAGATACATACAAATTATATAGATTTCATGTATAATACCCTGAATCAAGGATGGAATAATTACCAGTTCCCAAGGTGAGAGAAAAATACCCACCAACGCATTCGATGCTGATCAAAGGAAGGTCAGCCGCGTCTCCCTCTTTCCTGTGGGAACAACACCACCACTACCGCCCCAAACTCCGTCAATATCATTTTCTCAACACCATGTCTGTGTAATCTATGCCCTGTCTGATAGCGCAGCCGAGTGCCTGGAGGCAGCAGACAGTTCCATCCAACGAGGACACTCCATAGTCATATGACCATTGCTTTTACATGTCCTACACGAACGTTGATATCCCATAATGACCAAGTGCACCCTTTGCAACATAAGAACCAGCATATGTGCCAGTTAGTCACTATGTTGCGCTAAGTTATTATACCGAAGCGAGATGGGCATTACTAATACCTGCTTCATTACTAATACCTGCAACATTTGGGAATATTTATTGAGGAAACGTTTCACCAGCCAGTGGCTTCTTCAGTCCAATACAAAGATGAAAGGTGGAAGAACAGGTGGAGTTTGAGGTAATCAGTCCCTCAGCCTGGAGTCAATGTGTTCAAGTCTTGAAGACTGATGACTGGTAAAACGTATCCACAATAAGAATTCTCAGATGTTGGGCAAGTGTCTTATTCTTCACTGTAGATACCGAGATTTAGGAAAAATAATCGTTGTTCCTGTTACCCTTCCTGGGTTAGTCAAATTTATGTTGGAATCCCTTAAACATATTTTTGCTTGCTGATGTTAGGTTGATAAGTTAATTTAGGTGATAATTATCCAAACGCTCGTAACGAGTTAATTCATAGCAACATATATTTCACACAAAATATATCTACTATACATTATATCAGGTGCAGCAGCGAGGAAATATATATAACTCCTCTTAACTTGTATTTCACTGTCTTCATGGGAGTTATTTTTTGTAACATTAGTGGATATTCTTGCCCGCACTTGGTACTTCTTCGTCGAGGTCATTCCATAACCTTACCACCCTGAGACTAAACAAATAGTTCATGATATCCCTGAGTCTTTACTCTCCATGTCCGCTCCCGAGATGTTGTTTCTCAAACTGCCTGTCTCTGTCTAAACTACCAATTTCTCTAAGTATTTAATATATTGTTACCCAGGGTCTTCTGTCCTGCAATTTCGTTAAATTAATTTTCGTTATCTTATTCCCCTAACTCTACTGTCCACTAATGTCATTAGGTTTATCTCCTCTTGTCTCTCCTCATACCTCACACCCCTCGGCTCTTCCTCTAGTCTCTCCTCATACCTCACACCCCTCGGCTCTTCCTCTAGTCTCTCCTCACACCTCACACCCCTCGGCTCTGCGTTAATTTCCTACAACTTTATTTGTTTAGATTCTTATGGCTTTCCCAAATGCGGTTCCACTTGAGCTTACATGATCCAAGTTTGGCTAATGTCATGTAGAGTCGTGAATTCCTCCACTACTGCCTCCACTACGTCACTTTCCAGATTATTACACTTTCTGACAACTCTGTGACTGAAGAAATACTTCCTAACATTCCTGTGGCTCATCTGAGTTTTCATCTTCCAATTGTGACCCCTTGTTGCTGTGTCCCATCTCTGGATCAATTCTGTCCCTATAAACCTTATCAGCTCCCCCTCAGTATTTTTATGTCGTTATCATGTCCCCTAGCCCTCATGTCCCACAGTGCCGTCAGGTCGATTTCCCTTAACCTCTCCTCGTAGGACATGCCCCTTAGCTCCAGGACTAGTCTAGTTGGAAACCTTTACACTATCTCTAATTTCTTGGCGTGCTGGACCAGGTATGGGTTCCAAACTGGCGCCGCATACTTCAATAAGGGCCTGACATACATGGTATATAGAGTCTTGAGCGATTCCTTACTGAGGTGTCGGAACGCTATTCTTAGGTTTGCCAGTCACCCATATGCTGCACCAGTTATTTGGTTGATGTGCACCTCAGGAGATGTGCTCGGTATTACACTCACCCTAATATCCTTTTCCTCGAGTGAGGTTTGCGGTTTTGACCCCCGAATGTACTCTGTCCTGGTCTTCTTTGCCCTTCCCAAATATTCATGAATTCACTGGTGGGGTTAAACTCCAGGAGCCAGTTGCTGGATCAGGCTTTCAGCTTGACCAGATCCCTTTGTAATCTTGCCTGATCCTCATCCGATCCATTTATCCTCATTAGATTCATATAATCTGCAAACAGAGACACTTCTGAGTCTATCCCTTCCATCATGTCATTCTCATATACCAGAAACAGCACCGGTCCTAGGACTCACCCCTATGGAACCATGCTCGTCACTGGCGACTACTCGTACACTCACGTACCATGACTCGTTGTTGCCTTCCTGTCAGATATTCTCTGATCCATTGCAGTGTCTTCCTTATTATACCTGCTTGATCCTCCAGCTTTTGCACTAATCTCTTGTGTAGAACTGTGTCCAAAGCGCTTCTTACAGTCCATGAAAATGCAGTCTGAACCCACCCTCTCTCTCTTGTCTTTCTGCTGCCGTCACCTTGTCGTAAAACTCCAGTAGGTTCGTGACACAGGATTTCCATTTCCTGAAACCTTGCTGGTTGTCGTGAATAAGCTCATTCCTTTCTAGATACTCCACCACTCTTCTGATAATCTTCTCCATGACTTTGCATACTATACATGTCAATGAAACTGGTCTGTAGTTTTATGCTGCGTGTCTGTCTCCTTTCTTAAAAATTGGCACTACATTTATCTTCCACACCTCAAGAAGTCTCTCTGTTTCGCTAGATGTGTTGAAGATTGTTGTTAGTGGCACACAGAGTTTCTCTGTTCCTTCTCTTAGGACTCAGAGAGATGTTGAATGGCCTCATCACTTTTGAGGTATCTAGTTCACTCAGCAGCCTCTTCCTCGGTAGTATGTATTTTGTCCAGCACTTGATCGTGTACCTCACCACTCAGGCTTAATTGTGTCCTTTCTGTCTCCACTGTAAATACTTCTCTAAATATCATGTTGAGCTCTTCACATACTTCACGGTCGTTCCTTGTGCTCTCCCCTCCCTCCTTACTTCCTCAGCCTGATTACCTGATCCTTGACTGTTGTTTTGCTCCTGATGTGACTGTACAACAGCTTCGGTTCAGACTTGGCTTTCACTGCTATGTCATTTCCGTATTGCCCTGGGCCTCCTTCATTACCTGTGCATATCCATTCCTGACTAATCTCCTTAATTTGCTGGGTCCTTTTCTTTTATATTTCAACCATTCTCTAGTACACTTAGTTTTGGCCTCTCTACACCTTTGGGTGAACCAACTGCTCGTCCTGGCCTTCCCATTATTCCTGTTGCTCATGGGTATGAACCTCTCCTCTGCTTCCTTGCACTTTGTGTTCACATATTTCATCATTTCCTTTACTGACTTCCCTGCCAGTACTCTTTCCCACTGAACCTCAAGCAGGAAATTCCTCATACCTGTTTAGTGCCCTCTTTTGTAGTTTGGCTTAACTTGTCCTGCCCTTCCTGCTTCCCTCTCCACTTGTAACTCTACTATGTATTCGAAGCTCAGGACCACGTGATCACTGGCACCGGGGGGCCTTTCTATGTGATGTCCTCTATTCTCTCTCTGATGCCCCTAATGTGTTGATCCATGAGGTTTTCCAGTATCATCTCCATCATCTTAACCCTCCATGTTTCTGAGCCACCGTGTGGCCAGAAGGGCCCACATGGTCCCTTCTGGTCACTTCAGCCAGTGTGTCAACCATTGCTCTGTGACTCTCATCATGTTCTTGTCTTGGTCTCCTGCTATTCTGTGGTGGGTTATACATCACAACCTTGGGACCTCCTATCATAAGTGTTCCTAATATGTAGTCTCTTGCTTCTCCTCTGTCTCCTCTATCCAACTCCTCAAAATTTCACTTGTTTTTAATGAGCAGTGCAACTCCTCCACTCCCTCTGTCTTTCCTTATGATCTGATATCCAGTTGGAAAGATGGCATTTATCATTCGTGTGTGCTTGGTTTTCGTGAGAGCTGTGTAGTGATTCCTCTGAGATTCATTCGTGTCACACCTCCCATTTATTCGTTATTCCATCACTATTCTGGGGGTTGTGGGGCCTGGAGAAATGAGATACTGGGAGGGTTGCTATGAGAGATGTTGTGTAGGGTGGGGTGTGGGTTGTGAGTGTGCTGTGTGTCTTGTTTTGGGAAAATTTGTTTGGTTGTGGCGTTCTGTGGCTCTATGGATGTTTGCACTTGCTGCTACACTCGAATCTGGTTGTCCCCTACTGACTCTAGCCTTGTCTTTCTTTCCCCTCTCGCCTTTGTGTCTTCTCTCTCAGCTTCTGTCATTCTGTTCTCGTTCTGTCGTGGTCTAGGTACACCCACTCTGGTATGTTGCTGATTCCTTTAGTCATGGTTTCTGCTGCAGAATCCTGGGCAGCAACGTTTCTGTCTTGAAAATCAATTTGACTGACTGATTTCTTCTCCTCAAGTATTCCCTAATTTATCAGCCCAGTCATATCCTTCTCCTGTTTGTGTGTGTGTGTGTGGAGTGTGTGTGGAGTGTGTGGAGTGTGTGTGGAGGTGTGTGGAGTGGTGAGGAGAGTGTGAGGAGAGTGTGAGGAGAGAGTGTGAGAGAGTGTGAAGAGTGTGAGAGAGTGTGAGAGAGTGTGAAGAGAGTGTGAAGAGAGTGTGGAGAGGGAGAGTGTGGAGAGAGTGTGAGGAGAGTGGAGGAGTGTGGAGGAGAGAGTGTGAGAGAGTGTGAGAGAGTGTGAGAGAGTGTGAGGAGAGTGTGAAGAGTGTGAGGAGAGAGTGGAGGAGAGGAGTGTGGGAGAGTGTGAGGAGGTGAGAGTGGAAGAGAGTGTGAAGAGAGTGTGAAGAGAGTGTGAAGAGAGTGTGAGGAGAGTGTGAGGAGAGTGTGAGGAGAGTGTGAGGAGAGTGTGAGGAGAGTGTGAAGAGAGTGTGAGGAGAGTGTGAGGAGAGTGTGAGGAGAGTGTGAGGAGAGTGTGAGGAGAGTGTGAGGAGAGTGGAGGATGTGAGAGGTGGAGAGGTGTAGAGGGGAGAGTGTGGGGAGAGTGTGAGGAGAGTGTGGGAGAGTGTGGGAGAGTGTGGGGAGAGTGTGAAGAGAGTGTGAAGAGAGTGTGAAGAGAGTGTGAAGTGGAGGAAGTGTGAGGAGAGTGTGAGAGAGTGTGAGAGAGTGTGGGGGGAAGAGTGTGAGGGGATGAGAGTGTGGAGAGTGTGGGAGAGAGTGGGGAGAGGTGGGAGAGTGTGGGGAGTGTGGGAGAGGTGGTGGAGTGTGGGAGGAGAGTGTGGAGTGTGGGGAGAGTGTGGAGAGTGTGTGGAGTATAGAGAGCGCGTGGAGTGTGGGGAGAGTGTGGAGTGTGGGGAGAGTGTGGAGTATAGGTAGCGTGTGGGGAGAATGTGGAGTGTGGGATAGTGTGGAGAGTGTGTGTGGAGAGTGTGTGGAAGTGTGGAGAGTGTGTGGAGAGTGTGTGGAGAGTGTGTGGAGAGTGTGTGGAGAGTGGGGAGTGTGGAGAGTGTGTGAAAAATAGGAGAGTGTTTAGAGAGTGTGTGGTAAGTGTGGAGTGTGAAAAAGAGGGAGTGTGTGTGGAGAGTATGTGGAGAATGGGAGAGTGTGTTGAGAGTGGGAGAGTGTGTTGTGACATGCAAAGAGTATGTTACAATTTACTCGCCGTATGTACACACTCCCATACAGGCTGCCTCCCAACCAGCGAACAGGGTGCTAAGGGTTTAAAGATCGATAGAGTACCCGTCGTTAAATCAGTACCTTGGTTCATTGGCCAATCACAGGCAAGCCCGCAAAAGCTGAAGCAACGTGTTCACTTGTGGTAAGCACTGGCAGACTTGCCTACCTGCTGGTTGAGTATGGTACTCTCTCTCTCTGGCTTCTGCTTTGCCATCTGTCTCCGTGGTGTACACTTATTAATATTCTGTCTCTACATGTAGAACATACCTGTATATAGTGGGTGAAGGCAAATATACATTATAGTGTACTGCTGAGATTGTTTGCTCAAATTATGACCAGGTCTCACAAGCCATTTATTACCTGTTTTCGTAATATGTGGAGAGTGTGTGAAGAGTGTGTGTGAAGAGTGTGTGTGAAGAGTGTGTGTGAAGAGTGTGTGTGAAGAGTGTGTGTGAAGAGTGTGTGTGTGAAGAGTGTGTGTGTGAAGAGTGTGTGTGTGAAGAGTGTGTGTGTGAAGAGTGTGTGTGTGAAGAGTGTGTGTGTGAAGAGTGTGTGTGAAGAGGTGTGTGAAGGGTGTGTGAAGAGTTGTGTGTGAAGAGTGTGTGTGAAGAGTGTGGTGAAGAGTGTGTGTGAAGAGTGTGTGTGAAGAGTGTGTGTGTGTGAAGAGTGTGTGTGTGAAGAGTGTGTGTGTGTGAAGAGTGTGTGTGTGAAGAGTGTGTGTGTGAAGAGTGTGTGTGTGAAGAGTGTGTGGAGAGTGTGGAGAGTTGAGGTAGTGTTAATTGTTTTACGGAAGGTTGGGTAAGGTTAGTCAGGAAACAGATCTAACGGTCTTGTGTGTGTGTGTATATTTATGTGTACTCAGTTGTGGTTGCAGGAGTCGATTCATAGCTCGTGGCACCGCCTCTTCACTGGTCGCTACTGGGTCACACTTCCTGCTCCATGAGCTTTATCATACCTCTTCTTAAAGCTAAGTATGGAGCCTACCTTCACTACATCACTTCCCAGACTATTCCACTTCCTGACAACTCTGTGACTGAAGAAATACTTCCTAACATCCCTGTGGTTCATCTGAGTCTTCAATTTCCAAGTGTGACCCCTTGTTGCTGTGTCCCATCTCTGGAACATCCTGTATCTGTCCACCTTGTCGATTCCTCTCAGTATTTTATAGGTCGTTATCATATCGTCCCCCTATCTTCCCTGTCTTCCAGTGTCGTCAGGTTGATTTCCCTTAACCTCTCCTCGTAGGACATACCCCTTAGCTCCGGAACTAGTCTTGTTGCAAACCTTTGCACTTTCTCTAGTTTCCTTACATGCTTGGCTAGGTGCGGGTTCCAAACTGGTGCTGCATACTCCAATATAGGCCTAACGTACACGGTGTACAGGGTCCTGAATGAGTCTTTATTAAGATGTCGGAATGCTGTTCTTAGGTTTGCCAGGCGCCCGTATGCTGCAGCAGTTATTTGGTTGATGTGCGCCTCAGGAGATGTGCCCCAAGATCCTTTTCCGTGAGTGAGGTTTGTAGTCTCTGGCCCCCTAGACTATACTCCGTCTGCGGTCTTCTTTGCGCTTCCCCAATCTTCATGACTTTGCACTTGTTGGGGTTGAACTCCAGGAGCCAGTTGCTGGACCAGGCCTGCAGCCTGTCCACTGCCCTTTGTAGTTCTGCCTGGTCCTCGTTCGATTGAATTCTTCCCATCAACTTCAAATCAAATGCAAACAGGGACACTTAGGAGTCTATTCCTTCCGTCATGTCGTTCACAAATACCAGAAACAGCACGGGTCCTAGGACTGACCCCTCTCGAACCCCGCTCATCACAGGCGCCCATTCTGACACCTCTCCGCATACCATTACTCGCTGTTGTCTTCCTGACAGGTATTCCCTGATCCATTGCAGTGCCTCTCTTGTTATCCCTGCCTGGTCCACCAGGTTTTGCACTAATTTCTTGTGTGGAACTGTGTCAAACGCCTTCTTACAGTCCAAGAATATGCAATCTACCCACCCCTCTCTCTCTTGTCTTACTGCTGTGTGTGTGTGTGTGTGTGATTTTCCTATTCATGCTTTCTGAGTATTCCACAATTCGTCCCAAATAAAGTTTCAGCCATGATCACTACAGAGAGTGTCGCCATTACAATCTCAATGTGTCATCGCAGAGCTTGCTTGACCTTCTTAAAGGCTGGAGATCCTGGATTATTTATCATATGAAGACAACTCTCCATACTATTAGAAAATACCATACCTCTTTCTTTTATCATTCTTTAATATCGTATATATTACCTTTCTGCCTGAGCAAATGTCACCGGAATGGAAGATATTTCGTAATAATTTGAAAAGGTCATCTTTCTCAACCACATTATTTTTGTCATGCTTGTCCCCACATTAATATATATTGTATTATTTTATCTATGTCATTACCTTCTTCAACATACATTTCCATTTTTGAAAAGGTGATTCACACATGTTTAAAAAAACCCACAATGGAAATGACCTGTATATTTCGGAGTAAATTTGAGCTCCTCTTCAGCATACTTTCTGCGTAGTTTATCATTTCATTCATCATTATGACAGGTTTCACTTGTATAAATATATGTATATGTATGTATATGTGGTGCCGAATAGGTAAAACTGGTCAATTAGCAAGAACTCTTTTAAAATTAAGTCCTTTTTAAAATTTTATCTTATACGTTTAAAGATATATTTTTTTTCCATTTATGTTAATGTAAAAATTAATAATTTTGTACCAAAAGAACCTTAGAAATCTTACCTAACATTACTATAATAAGCGCAATTTAATTTAGCCTAATCCAACTAAATATATATTAGATAAGTTTTCAAAAATTTAATAAACAAACACAATGAAATATATTTTTTTCGTTAGGTTCAGAATGGTTTTTGCGACATTATTGCATACACAATTTTTCGCTTGCCTTATACGGCAAGAAGAGCGTTGTTATTTAAGCCTAAATCGCAAGTTTTACCTATTGGCACACACACACACACACACACACACACACACAATATATATATATATATATATATATATATATATATATATATATATATATATATATATATATATATATATATATATATATATATATATATATATATAATATATATATATATAAATACAGACAATACTTTGTAGTTTCAGTCATCACCATCATTGTATGGGTTCTATAACTTTTGTCATAGGTCAGCAGCACAATCCAAGAGTTCCATGAATTTTACCTTTCTCACCATACACCAGCTTTGCAAATTTTAAGACTTCTATTGTTATTAATGAAATATGAAACGAAAATTTGAAAGAAAAAAGAGGAAGAGGCAATCAGTTTCAGGTCCCCCTTCGAGAATACCAAACGATCGCATGAAAACCATTATTTCAATATTTCCTCTATCGTCCATAAGAAATTGGCAAACTGTGACCATCACAGCGCAAATTAACCCAATGATTTATCTAAGTACAATTGAACACCACTGAGAATTCAAGTATGTGAGGCCTGGTCTCAGTCCGGGCCGCGGGGGCGTTGACCCCCCGAAACTCTCTCCAGGTATACTGTAAGTACAAATGCAAATTGGTAAATACTGCAAGTACCAATGTAAATAAGTAGGTAATTAATAATTATTTTATGCTTTAGGTGCCTTAGAATTATTTTACTACAATGGTCATGTAGACACATCGATGCCATGGACCCACAACATGAGTCCATTACTAAGAAAGCCCAACACTGGCAAAAACTGTGACTTGTTTCCAAACAAAATAGATATTTTTACAGTTATTTCACGGAAAATCAATTAATTAAAAAACTGCCACATTAAAAGTTACTTAACGTAAAAGCAAGGCGAAATTTCCTTTGACGAAAACAAATCAACACTGAAACTTTGACGCCTAACACAAGACGCATTCTCCAAACCACGAAACGAGTGAGTCTTAAAACTCCAGCAAGTGAGTAACCACTAGGCCAGCTGGCTACAATAATCATCACACTAGGTATATTGTACATTAGATGATTAGAGGGAGGTTAGCATGGGCCCCACTGTGACCACAAATGCCGAGTTGCACTCTCTATAAAGACAGATTTTTCATCTAATCGTTGCAAAATGAAGATACACCCTGAAGATTTCAGATATCTTCTTCAAGAGGTTTTAGTTGGGGTCTTTTTGCGCCCAGGTTCTCTGTGAGACGTAGTCTGTGTTTTATTGCGCTCCCCAGGTTCATCCTGTGAGACGTAGCTCAAGAAACAGGATCACAGAGGTCACAATGGGTCTTTTGTCAGACCCCACTGAGCATCATTACATTGTTATATAGGAATATTAGCCATTTGTAATTTTACAATCATACATTTGTTGCACACAGTGGAGTAAGGAATACAGTCTTAAAAGAATTGTTTTCTTATTACGACTAAAGAAATGAAAACGAGAAACATTGGTCATAGTTAGGTCTCTATGAAGACAGTTTATCTAGTTGATGGAAAAAGTGTTTACTAGAAGATTTCAGATAACTTATCTTAAACAGTGAGATGATTAGCTATATCCTGTAAGGTTTGCATAGAGGTATCTCTGAAAGGTTCGATGTGTAGTAACTCTAAGATATAATGTTTCAGAGTATGTCTCTGTCCACACATTTTATATTTTGTCACTGATATCTCGTATAACCAGTACTGCCTTAGTCTAGCAGTAACACAGGTACTGCTAGAGATACTTATAGCCTAGCCCAGTCTAACACTACCACTGCTAAAGATACTTAAAGCCTAGCCTGAGTCTATCAGTAACAGAAATACTACCAAAGATACTTTAATCTAGCCTAAGTCTAGAGGTAAAAACAGTACTGCAGAGATACTTATAGTCTAGCCTTAGTCTACAGTAACAACAGTACTGGCTAGATACTGATAGTCTAACTAGTTTCTGTCTGTACCGTTTTACTTTCTTCATTCTCGAAAGAAGGCAGTTCCCAATTAAGGTCACTGTTACCTCCGTCATTAAGGTCACTGTTACCTCCGTCATTAAGGTCACTGTTAATCCGCTCAATAAAGTCACTAATAATATCCTCACTAATGACACTACTAACACCCTCACTAAGGTCACAACACCCTCACTAAGGTCACAACACCCTCACTAAGGTCACAACACCCACACTAAGGTCACAACACCACACTAAGGTCACAACACCCACACTAAGGTCACAACACCCACACTAAGGTCACAACACACCTAAGGTCACAACACCCACACTAAGGTCACAACACCCACACTAAGGTCACAACACCCACACTAAGGTCACAACACCCACACTAAGGTCACAACACCCACACTAAGGTCACAACACCCACACTAAGGTCACAACACCCACACTAAGGTCACAACACCCACACTAAGGTCACAACACCCACACTAAGGTCACAACACATATACTAAGATCACAATACCCTCCACAAGAGTACCGCTAACACACTCAAGAGTACTATTAACACCATCAACAGGAGTATTATAAACACCCTCAGGAAGAGCACAATTAACTCCTTGGATAACGAGTTAAATAACTGCAATAAGTAATTGCTAATTTTCGTTTAAAATGTTAAATATTAAGACATTTTTAGAGTTCAGAGAAAATTGTCGGTCCTTAGACAATTCTCCGGCTTAAGAAGTAATTTTCAGACTCTACTTAATTTTGTTTTTAGATTTTAAGGTAATTCTTAGGATTGAATTAACGTAATAGTTGTAATCGTTGGATTTTAATGACACTTATAACATTCAGAGTTACTCTTTATTAATATTTACTGTTTTTCATTTCAGGTGAGTAATATTGACACTTGCCACCTCCTCTACACCACCTATGTACTTGTGGAAGTTCACCTAGCCTCGTAAGTTGTTCATTTTATTTATCAATGAAGGTATAGTAAGTCCTCACTTAACGTCGTCGATAAGTTCTTGGAAACTGCGATTTTAAGCGAAACGACATATAACGAAACCAATTTTACCAAAGACTAATTAATATAAACATCAGGGGTGCACAATGCACCTTTAGCACTCATTGCAACAGTGCTGGCCGCACGCAAACTGACGTACCAACCACAGCCCGGTTGGTCAGGTACTGACTTTAGGTGGCTGTCCAGTGCCTAGACATGCAAATTAACCTAACGTGCACATCTTTGCAATGTGAGAAAAAAAACAGAGTAAAACTCCTGAAGATATGGGGAGAACGAGTGAAGACCCTACACAGTGGCCCCGGCCATGAATAGGGGAGAACGAGTGAAGACCCTACACAGTGGCCCCGGCCATGAATAGGGGAGAATGAGTGAAGACCCTACACAGTGGCCCCGGCCATGAATAGGGGAGAATGAGTGAAGACCCTACACAGTGGCCCCGGCTATGAATAGGAGAGAACGAGTGAAGACCCTACACAGTGGCCCCGGCCATGAATAGGGGAGAACGAGTGAAGTCCCTACACAGTGGCCCCGACCATGAATAGGGGAGAACGAGTGAAGACCCTACACAGTGGCCCCGACCATGAATAGATTTTTTTTACTCATCAACATTTTAACAAAACGACGTTAAACTTACTGTGCTCTACAAAGACCAGTTTTATTATTGTTAATTAGAATAATTAATTTCAGAATGATTAATATTATATATAATAACATTAATCATTCTAACATTAACATGTAATAAATAATAAAAACAGAAGGTGGCCAGTACAAGTTAAATATAACAATATTGCTAATGGTAAAGGGAAACCAACTGTTAGTTACACACTGTTAGTTAATTAAACAGGAGTTATGGTAATGGTTCACCTTCATGGTTCGGCTTTATGGTACTGGTTCATCTTCATGTTTCGGCTTTATGGTACTGGTTCACCTTCATGTTTCGGCTTTATGGTACTGGTTCACCTTCATGTTTCGGCTTTATGGTAATGGTTCATCTTCATGTTTCGGCTTTATGGTAATGGTTCATCTTCATGTTTCGGCTTTATAGTAAGGGTTCATCTTCATGTTTCGGTTTATGGTACTGGTTCACCTTCATGTTTCGGCTTTATGTACTGGTTCACCTTCATGTTTCGGCTTTATGCTACTGGTTCACCTTCATGTTTCGGCTTTATGGTACTGGTTCACCTTCATGTTTCGGCTTTATGCTACTGGTTCATCTTCATGTTTCGGCTTTATGGTACTGGTTCACCTTCATGTTTCGGCTTTATGCTACTGGTTCACCTTCATGTTTCGGCTTTATGGTACTGGTTCACCTTCATGTTTCGGCTTCAGATGAATCAACTACTGAAAATCAAGAACGATAATCTTTGATAAAATTTGAAACTACCAAAAATAAAAACTTTTATCCCTAAAATAAAGGCAATATTAATCTTGGATTTCACATAAACACACTAATTAGCCTCTCGGAGTAGACGATAGCTGGCACACACACAACTAAATTATTTTTTTTATTTTTTTATTTAAAAACTTAGTTTACATACTAGCAACACACATCATGTAACACCTATAATAGAAAGGTCAAACAAGAATTATACCAAACAACATAGCATGATCACCAAACGTGCACACAAGATGTGCCAATAACAAAAATGCAACAACAATACAACAAATTAGTAAATAACCCTAACTACCCTATTCAACAAACTTACAACAAAAGAATTAAAAGAACGTAACTTACAACTGACACGGCCTGTCACCTAAGACCTTAGACCTAATTCCTGGACAATAACAAAACATTTTATCACCTATATAGTGCCCCTATACAAAAACTCACCACAAAAATTGGACTAACGTACATAAGTCCAAACGCTTATATATATACAATAATTCCTTAGGCACAAACAACTACATGCCCTGCACCGAAAAACATAGACTTACGTTTTATATACAGTATACATTTAAGGCCAACACACAAAGTCGCCATAACGCAATTATTACACACGTACAGTGTCATCGTCGATGGTACTAAACACAAAACACACATAAGAAAAGTGCATAGTAAATGCTTCCATACCTTATAAAATAGATTTATAAACCTCACCTCAGGCTCAGCACCACCATGCTCTAGTACATCAACATTCCACAAAATTTATCAGTGTACATAACCGATACTCAACATAACCATAAGTGTATTTACACGAAAAAAAAAATGAACACTACTGACAGGTAATAACAATATATATAATCCCACATTCCACTCCATGCTATACCTTTCGCACAGGTTGCAACACTGCTCACATCACAACATCCTGCAAAACAAATAGGAGTGCAAGACCACTTAAACACTCGTCATAATATACCTTCCTAGCTATAGATGAACCATAGCATCACTCCCAACGGCAAACCTACAGGTCTGACCTTAACTGCCAGCCCAGCCACTGATTCACGAACCACAGTGAAAGCCCCCTTCACACTACCCCTGACATCCTCACCCCCCCTTTTTAAGTCTGAAGTCGCACAAATACACCTTTCTCTCAAGTCTTTAGTCTGTGCCCAGTAATCCAGGACATAATGCATTCCCCAAAAACCCCAAGGTAAACAGTCACCCACTGCCACCAACCTTTCCGCATCTACCCATCACCCACTCCTTTCCACACAACATGCACACCACCCATACTAAGAGACACCCCCTTCCACAACCTCTCCCCCCCGACCAGCACTCTTAATCATTCGCCCTATCAACCCCTAACAGTAACCCGACAGTCATGTGCCTATAGGCCTCAGGAAAAGCCCGTCCCCAATGCCTACCATATACAACTTCGTTCCGACACTTTGTTCGATAAAACCGCACTGCCAACACCCTAACCCTCACCTCCCCTACTACATCCCTCATACTCAAAGACACATGAGTGTAATCCGCTACAATATACAGAATGGCTCTCTCACGTCCAACACCTACTCCCTCCACGTCCATACTTAAAACCCTCAAAAAGACAACCCACCCCCATCTACCCACCGCAGCACACCACCTACCCATGCACGCACCCTATCTAAAGCCTCACAAAAGTAAATGACGTGATACTCAGTATCCAAAAGCCCCCATCTCGGACATCCCCCCTCACTTAATATACCCATGATGACTAACTGTGCCCATGAAGCTAAAATCCCCTGTAAAAACCTATAAACCTTCTCGCGAACCTTCGCAGGCAGCTTAAGCCGACGTAACCAAACCCAAATCGCCCCCCAATTGTACATAGGGTACACTGCCTCCCCCTGCACCAAATCTTTTTTAACCCCCCTCCCCAAGACCTCCACCTTCAGTCTCCCCGGCTCACGAACCACCAATAACATTCTCAACATCGCCTCACACTCTAGAAGGTCCTTCCTGCCCCACCATCTCCTGATCTCCTTCATTACCTGCCCCACCCTCTTTCCTCTAGGTCCCCCCTCCCATAGAAAACGTTGCTTAACATATATGCGTTGCACTCTCCCTCACAAAGGAATGAGTCCCAACCCTCCCCTACCCACCGGCGTCATTACAATCTTCTTATTCAACCAATGTCTTCCATACGCCCATACATACCATAAAACCCTCTGTTGCAATTTCTCCACATCCACATCCCTGACGGGGTACACTGCCGCAACATACCATAATTTACTATAAATCAAAGTATTATTGGCTATGACCCTCTGAAATAATGTTACATTACCAGGCCTCCAGCCTCCCAACCTCCGTATGGCAGCCTCAACCACCGATGCCGAATTCATTTCTCTAGCATCCGTACATCATTGCAATATAGAACCCCACATATTTTCAGCCTATTGACCCAACCCAACCATACCTACGCCCCCCCCACCCATGTACCTACCTCCAACAACTTTGATTTCGCCCGGTTCACCCTCATTCCAGTAGCTTCCCCAAAAACTTCTATCAACCAAGACTCAGGTCCTCACCTCTACCATGATGGTGTACATCCACAAAACCAACTATTTCACTAACACCATCCCTATCCTTGTCACCCCCCCTTACTCTTTCTACCACTAACCTATAAAAAGGATCCTGGAGACAAGCAAACAGACATTGAGTTAAAGGACACCCCTGTCTCAGGCCTCTTTCCATACCCACTGACTCCCCATTCACCTGTACCCATACTAAAGCATCTCCATACAACGTCCGCACCCAACCCACCACCTCAAAACACTTCCTTCTCAAAATGTTCAACAGCATGTCCCTGTCTACATTGTCATAGGCAGTTTCCCAATCCAGACCCAAGACACCTCC
This sequence comes from Cherax destructor, assembly GCA_009830355.1. NCBI lineage: Eukaryota > Metazoa > Arthropoda > Malacostraca > Decapoda > Parastacidae > Cherax > Cherax destructor. The sequence goes on along the minus strand of WNWK01011951.1, from coordinate 28,441 downwards.
CCCCTTTGCCTCTATAAACTCCCTAATCCTCCCATGCCCAGCACACATGCATCTCCCCGGTATCCCAAATTGCCCCCTCTCAATTACCTTCCCCAAAACTTTTTTCATCCTATTACCTAAGATTCTCGCAAATATTTTATAGTCGGCACATAACAACAATATTCCCCTATAGTCGCGAATCGTCACCGCCTTCTTCCCCTTTGGCACCATCACGACTACTCCAGTGCGTTGATCTACCCCCATGGAACCACTCTCCTTCATATAATTAAAGACCTCTGTTAAACACACCCTAATTGCATCCCAATTCTGCACATAAAAATCCCTTGGTAAGCCATCAATCCCAGGCACCTTCCCCAACTTCATACCTTTTACAGCCTCCCATACTTCTTCCCCTGTAATATGCCCTTCCATCTCCCCCCTGTCCCCATCAATGACATCCCTCTGAATTCCCTCCAAAATCTCCTCTCGAGCCTTTCTCACCTCATCTCTTTTAGTCAAGTGCCCCCTGAACCAATGCTCCACATACCCACCTATGCCCTCCATTGTCCTCAAAACCTGCCCCTCCCTATACCCACCTAAAGCCTTACCCACCCGTAATGTCATCACTGTCATGCCCATCCTTGTCTGAAAACCACGTAACACAGTCATTGACGGCTTATCACCCCAGAGGACATCATCCATACCACTCCGCACTCTGAGTGCATGGAACCTTTCATTTTGTATTACCCTCAGATGCTCATGTAATCCCCGTATTTCTTCTCGTGATATCCCACCCCCCATAACAATCTCTCAACTGTCCCTCCAAATACCTTTGCAATCCAAAACTCAACTGGGTCTCCTCCCAACCCTCCCGCTTGTAATACTCTCGTATTGCTACCTTCGCCACTACATTCCACCATGTCCCCATGTCTCGTCCTCCTTGACCCTCCGCCCATAACCTCCCCCACCACTCTGCAAACCTCCCCCTACATTCCATCGCCCTCCAACCACCTGACATTAAGTTTCCAATAACCCGGATACGTTTTGACAATCCCTTCCCATTGCAACTGCGCCAGCACCCCACAGTGATCAGAAAAACCAACGTCAATATAATCCACATTCCCCACTGTTATTGCCCCAGCCACGTATGTACGATCCAGTCGAGCTGCATACCCTCGCCTTATGAAAGTATACTCTACATTGCCACCCCCCAGCATCTATGAATCAACCACGCCCTAAAGACTTCTCTTAATACCCCCAACTCTCATCCCGCCCCCCTCGGTTCTACGTCCTTTTTCCGAATAATACTGTTCCAATCTTCTCCTATCGCAATTACAGGTAACCCTCTCAAAAAATAGACCAACTCATCCCGCACAAATTCCTATTTAATCCTCTTATTATTCATTGCCGGCATGTAAACCCCTACGAACACCACATGCACATCTTCCCATACCCCCTCCAAATGCACCACTCTTCCCCCCTTCCTCCCAAGCTAACAAACTAAAAGGACTGGTCTCTCTGATTCCTACTGCAACACCTCCCTTAAAACTATCAGCGCTACCCGCATACGCCTTGTACCCATCCAAACACAAGTCTCTGCCATACCTAAAATTATGTTCCTGTAATATACATACATCTACATTCAACCGTCTCAATGTCACCACTACCCACTTTCATTTGACCTCCAGTGGAGGCCATTTACGTTCATTGTTAAACACCTGAAAAAAGCGTAGGGGCTTTCCTCTATGCTTTTGTATCTTCGGTGATATCACCTTCGAAGAGCCTAACTTCCCTCCCTTACCTAATCGCTCCTTGTCCAACACCCTCCCCTGTACACCTATCCTACCTCCCTTTCCTACATCAACCCATGCTTTTTACTGACTCGTTGACCTGGCGTGAGGAAATCCTCATCCAAAGTTTCACCCAACCTCTTCCGGGACTCGTCCGAGGCCTCCATCTCCTTCTCACCCTCCTTCACATCTCTGTGCACCTCTACTCGCACATCTTGAACCAATGCCATCGGCATTCCATCACTCTTGCCAACATTCTCTGGTACAATGCTATCCCCTGACTCCACACCAACTGTAGAACAAATCTGTAACTCCCCTGGCAATGGCCCTGCAAAGAATTCCTGAAATTCTTGAATTAATGGGTCAGGTAACACCAAACTTTCCCCCTCCTACCCTGAAGCCACCTCAAGACTCCCAGTTGCCATGTCCTGAGTCATCTGAGGTAAAGTGAGGACACGCCCATCCTCATTGTCCACTATTTCACTCCATTTGCCTGTAGCAGCCAAATCCATCTCTTCCGTTGCTACCGGTAGTTCCTCCCCAACCACAACATTCTCCTTCTGCAACACATCAACACAACTGGGTCTCTGCTGCTCCATCCTCTTGTCGCAAGTTGCTGCCATATGCGCCGCTGAACCACATATCCTACAAGTCCTCTGTTGCCCAGCATAAGTTACGTAGACTTGTGTACGGAATCCATCCAAGGTGATGTAGGACGGAATCTGGCTCCTTAAGGTCATTTTAAGGGAATATGAACCCTCCAACAGCCCAGCATAAATACCTTGAGCCCACCATCCAACCGAGGCAGCATGAACAACCCTGTACCGGCTAAATGCCTCCCTGACATCACCCTCACTTGCCTCAAAAGGCACGTTATGAAGTCGTATCCACGTATAGTAGCTGGAAACATCCCAAAGTCGTACCTCTAGACCGGAGTTGACCTCAATCCTCTTCTCTTGGTATCTATCAACACCCGGTCATAAACACTGCTCTCCAGGAATTTCACGAAGATTCTGGCAGAACCATTCAATGCCAATCCACACAATTCGCTATGCGATATTCCATAGGTGTCACGTATAATCGCCGGTAACAGCACATCCGCATTGCTGGATATATGGCCCCCTGCAATACCTCATCACAGACTGTATCGACACGTCGCTTACTCCTGTCCGCCATCTTGGTGAAAATCAGTAATATGCGTTGGTACCACCAGGTGCCGGAGCAGTCGCACCCGCACACCACCAAGGCTGGGCTGCGAATGTGTTAATTATTAGAAGAGATATGATAAAGCTCATGGAGCAGGGAGAGAGGACCTAGTAGGGACCAGTGAAGAGGCGGGGCCAGGAGCTATGAATCGACCCCTGCAACCACTATTAGGTGAATACAATTAGGTGAGTACGCAGATGCACAGCACATACACACTTAAATACGATTGTATATATATATATATATATATATTATATATATATATATATATATATATATATATATATATATATATATAACCTCGTGCCGAATAGGTAAAATTAGTCAATTAGCTGAGATAAAAATTAAGTCCTTTCTAAAAATTTTAATTATTGTTTAAATATATATTTTTTACAATTATGTTAATGTAAAAATTAATAATTTTGTACCAAAAAAAGCTTAAAATACTTACCTAATCTTATTATAACAAGCGCAATTTAATTTAGCCTAATCTAACTAAATATATTTTAGATAAGTTTACAATATTTAATAAACAAATACAAGGAAAATATTTTTTCGTTAGGTTCAGAATGATTTTTCCGAAATTATTGCATACACAAACTTTCGCTTGCCTTATTCGGCAAGAAGAGCGTTGCTATTTAAGCCAAACTCACAAGTTTTACCTATTCGGCACGACATATGCATATATATGCAAGACATGCCACGTGGGGTTGGACATCTACAGCTCAAGTACCTTCACACTTCTGAGTGTGTCATCAGGAGCTATGCAATGTTGCAATAGTATCAGCAGGAGAAATTAGGACACCAGCCACTGTTTCTCTCTGAGTATGAAAGGCAATGGTCCGTTTAAATAACACCCACCCATCCTCCACGCCCCTTCCCGTATGGGACAGGATAGTTGAGGGCCTCCAAATTTACAGAAAGCGGCAAACGGAAAACATAGGAGATGTAATAGTTAGCCTTAAGCTTCTTCTAATATCTGCTAACCCTTAAGCTTTTTCTAATACCTCCCAACCCTTAAGCTTCTTCTAATACCTGCCAACCCTTAAGCTATTTCTAATACCTGCAACTTAAGTCTTCAACCTGCCAACCTTAAGCTTCTTCTAATACCTGCCAACCCTTTAAGCTTCTTCTAATTCTGCCAACCCTTAAGGCTCTTCTAATACCTGCCAACCCTTAAGCTTCTTCTAATACCTGCCAACCCTTTAAGCTTCTTCTAATTCCTGCCAACCCTTAAGCTTCTTCTAATACCTGCCAACCCTTAAGCTTCTTCTAATACCTGCCAACCCTTAAGCTTCTTCTAATACTTGCCAACCCTTAAGCTTCTTCTAATACCTGCCAACCATTAAGCTTCTTCTAATACCTGCTAACCCTTAAGCTTCTTCTTATACTTGCCAACCCTTAAGCTTCTTCTAATACTTGCCAACCCTTAAGCTTCTTCTAATACCTGCCAACCCTTAAGCTTCTTCTAATACCTGCCAACCCTTAAGCTTCTTCTAATACCTGCCAACCCTTAAGCTTCTTCTAATACCTGCTAACCCTTAAGCTTTTTCTAATACCTGCCAACCCTTAAGCTTCTTCTAATACCTGCCAACCCTTAAGCTTCTTCTAATACCTGCTAACCCTTAAGCTTTTTCTAATACCTGCCAACCCTTAAGCTTCTTCTAATACCTGCTAACCCTTAAGCTTTTTCTAATACCTGCCAACCCTTAAGCTTCTTCTAATACCTGCCAACCCTTAAGCTTCTTCTAATACCTGCTAACCCTTAAGCTTTTTCTAATACCTGCCAACCCTTAAGCTTCTTCTAATACCTGCCAAGCCTTAAGCTTCTTCTAATACCAGATAACAAGTCATGTGACATAAGAGGTTACGTTGCACTAGTGGATAATACACATACCGCATGATACTATTATGTGTGAACCTACTAATTAATAAAAGGCCCAAATGCGCTCATTTGTCAGCTTAAAATACCGTACGTCACGGGAGGTTCTAGAATATTCCAGGAAATAATCTGAAGATTCCCATCATATATTACAAAATACTTCCTACCAATATCCTCAGTATTGGTTATTATTTCTGTATTACTTATGAATCTTCCATAGTATTCCGATTATTCTTTAAGAAATAATAACCAGAAAATTCATGAGTGTTCCGGATATCCTTTAACAACTTGCAGCCTAATACTGTAATCTACTAAGCTCGTTGCAATTGCCACGTTGCAGTCAGTTATGTGCAGTTTTATACAGCTGTACCTCGATGGGTTTAGGACCCCAACAGTATTAAGTCAGTCTGACGCTATGTATGATAATTTATGTAACTGTATTTATGAGTACCTATACTTACTACTATTGGTTTTATATTATGTCGATCATATTCCAGTCACTGACTGTAGTCACTTTACCTTATGTACCTATAAACATATACCTATATGCAGATAAAGCTATATGGGTTATATATTATACCGACGTTCTCAACGGACCTAACATGATGTTTGGTGCGGACAACAATGGTCTAACGTCACAAGAACCAGTGACATAATGAGCGATCTTGCAGTTTTGTATAGCAATCTTGCAGTTTTGTATAGCAATCCTGCAGTTTTGTATAACAATCTTGCAGTTTTGTATAGCAACCTTGCAGTTTTGTATAGCAATCTTGCAATTTTGTATAGCAATCCTGCAGTTTTGTATAGCAATCCTGCAGTTTTGTATAGCAATCCTGCAGTTTTGTATAGCAATCCTGCAGTTTTGTATAGCAATCCTGCAGTTTTGTATAACAATCTTGCAGTTTTGTATAGCAATCCTGCAGTTTTGTATAGCAATCTTGCAGTTTTGTATAGCAATCCTGCAGTTTTGTATAGCAATCCTGCAGTTTTGTATAGCAATCCTGCAGTTTTGTATAGCAATCCTGCAGTTTTGTATAGCAATCTTGCAGTTTTGTATAGCAATCTTGCAGTTTTGTATAGCGATCCTGCAGTTTGCATAGCCAATCCAGCAGTTTTGTATAGCAATCTTGCAGTTTTGTATAGCAATCCTGCAGTTTTGTATAGCTAATCTTGCAGTTTTGTATAAGCAATCCTGCAGTTTTGTATAGCAATCTTGCAGTTTTGTATAGCAACCCTGCAGTTTTGTATAGCAATCATGCAGTTTTGTATAGCAATCCTGCACTTCTGTATAGCAATCTTGCAGTTTTGTATAGCAATCCTGCAGTTTTGTATAGCAATCCTGCAGTTTTGTATAGCAATCTTGCAGTTTTGTATAGCAATCTTGCAGTTTTGTATAGCAATCTTGCAGTTTTGTATAACAATCCTGCAGTTTCTGTATAGCAATCCTGCAGTTTTGTATAGCAATCCTGCACTTCTGTATAGCAATCCTGCAGTTTTGTTTAAGGTTGTGCACCACAGACTCCACTAAATAGCTATTGAAATTGTACAACTCTTAATTTGACTTATATACGGCATTCTTATCACGTTTCAAGAGCGAGGATTCAATTATATTTCTGTCCATTATGGAACTGTTGGGTACAATTATGTGGTGGCAGCCCACCTCGGTGGGTGATTACAAGAACTGATATGGTTAAAGATAGCATTTGATTTCTTGCCCGTCCCTAATGAGTACTGGTGTTCTGTTAATCTGTTTTCCAGAGGTTTACCTGTTTGGCCAATATATGAGATAGGGCACAGAGTGCATGGGACCTTGTAAACACCACCCACATTATTAGACGGTGTATTTTTAATCAACCTCTGTTTCTCTGTCCCAGTGTTTATGAAGGCATGGTTTATATTGATCTTATTTAGTGCCTCACGTAACCTGACCAAATTCTTATTGTAGGGTAAAGCCAATATAATTTTCCAATACCACCACCAAAGCTACCGCCAACACAGCTACCACCAACACCACCACAGCTACCACCAACACCACCACAGCTACCACCAACACCACTACAGCTACCACCAACACCCCAACAGCTACCAACACCACCACCAACACCACCACTACCACCATAGCTACCACCAACACCACCACTACCACAGCTACCAACACCACCACCACCGCTACCACTACAGCTACCACCAACACCACCATCACTACCACCACAGCTACCACCACCAACACCACCACCACAGCTACCACCAACACCACTACAGGTTCAACCAACACCACCACCGCTACCCCCACATCTTCCATCAACACCACCACCACAGCTACAACCAACACCACCACCACAGCTACCACTCACCTCACCGCTACCACTAATACCACCGCTACCACCAAAGCCACCACTAACATCACAGCTACAACCATTACCACAGCTACCATTAACACCACTACAGCTACCATCAACACCATCACAGCTACCACTAACACCAGAGCAACCACCATCACCACCACTGCTACCATCAACACCACAACAGGTACTACTAACACCACAGCAACCACTAACACCACCAGAGCAACCACCATCACCACCACTGCTACCATCAACACAACAATAGCTTCCACTAACACCACAGCTACCACCAACAAACAGCTACCATCCAACACCACAGCTACCATCAACACCACAGCTACCACTAACAACACTTCTACCACTAACACCACAGCTACCACCAACACCACAGCTACCACCAACACCACAGCTACCACCAACACCACAGCTACCACCAACACCATCAGCTACCACAACACCACAGCTACCACCACCACCACAGCTACCATTAACACCAGTACAGCTACCATCAACACCACAGCTACTATCAACACCACAGCTACCACCAACACCACAGCTACCATCATCACCACAGCTACCACCAACACCACAGCTACCACCACCACAGCTACCACCACCACCACAGCTACCTAACACCACCACAGCTACCATTAACAACACAGCTACCACCAACACACAGCTACCATCAACACCACAGCTACCACTAACACCACAGCTACCATCAACACCACAGCTACCATCAACACCACAGCTACCACCAACACCACAGCTACCACCAACACCACAGCTACCACCACCACCACAGCTACCATCACCACAGCTACCACCACCACCACCACAGCTACTACCACCACCACCACAGCTACCACCACCACAGCTACCACCACTACCACCACAGCTACCACCACTAACACAGCTACCACCAACACCACAGCTACCACCACCACCACACAGCTACCACCAATACCACCACAGCTACCACCACTAACACAGCTACCACCACTAACACAGCTACCACCAACACCACAGCTACTACCACCACTACCACAGCTACCACCAATACCACCACAGCTACCACCACTAACACAGCTACCACCACTAACACAGCTACCACCACTAACACAGCTACCACCAACACCATAACAGCTACCACCAACACCACCACAGTTGCCATCAACTCCCATTCAACTCATCACCGTCAATATACTTAAAAATAATTTTTTTATGATCGTCATATATATTTGGCATGACAAATATTTTCCGTTATTTAGCAATGTAAAAATTCAACAAATAATTATAAAACTGTTCATAGTACATACCTCAAATACTAACAAAAAACAACACCAGTTTGTTATAACGATCAGTGTTACTTATGGGCAGTTAACAACAACAAACAACAATAACAACATTACGCTACCTCGCTGGTGGAGTGCCTCCCCTCCGACACACAAACACATGAGGACAGGAGCTATGAATCGACCCCAGCCACCACAATTAAGTGAGTACACATACACACATGTAAAGATGTAAGACTCGACCTCTGCAACCACAAACAGGTGAGTACACACACACACACACACACACACACACACACACACACTGTATACCATATACGTCAGGCCCATACTGGAGTATGCAGCACCAGTTTGGAACCCACACCTGGTCAAGCACGTCAGAAATTAGAGAAAGTGCAAGGTTTGCAACAAGACTAGTCCCAGAGCTAAGGGGATTGTCCTACGAAGAAAGGTTAAGGGAAATCGGCCTGACGACACTAGAGGACAGGAGGGTTAGGGAGACATGATAACGACATATAAAATACTGCGAGGAATAGATAAGGTGGACAGAGACAAGATGTTCCAGAGAGGGGACACAGAAACAAGGGGTCACAATTGGAAGTTGAAGACTCCTATGAGTCAAAGGGATGTTAGGAAGTATTTCTTCAGTCATAGAGTTGTCAGGAAGTGGAATAGCTTAGACGACATAGTGGAGGCAGGAACCATACATAGTTTTAAGACTAGGTTTGATAAAGCTCGTGGAGCAGGGAGAGAGAGAGAGGACCTAGTAGCAATCAGTGAAGAGGCGGGGCCAGGAGCTATGACTCGACCCCTGCAACCACAAATAGGTGAGTACACGCACATCAACCAGATAACTGGTGCTGTATATGGGCGCCTGGCAAACCTGAGAATAGCGTTCTGACACCTTAGTAAGGAATAGTTCAAGACACTGTACACCGTGAACGTGAGGCCCATACTCGAGTATGCAGCACCAGTTTGGAACCCACATCTGGTCAAGAACGTCAAGAAATTAGAGAAAGTGCAAAGGTTTGTAACAAGGCTAGTTCCAGAGGGAAATCTGCCTGACGACACTGGAGGACAAGAGGGTTAGCGGAGATATGATAACGACATACAAAATATTGCGAGGAATAGATAAGGTGAATAGAGACAGGATGTTCCAGAGATGGGACACAGAAACAAGGGGTCACAATTGGAAGTTCAAGACTCAGATGAATCAAAGGGATGTTACGAAGTATTTCTTCAGTCACAGAATTGTCAGGAAGTGGAATAGTGTTGCAAGTGATGTAGTGGAGGCAGGAACCATACTTAGCTTTTAGACAAGGTATGATAAAGCTCATGGAGCAGAGAGAGAGGACCTAGTAGCGATCAGTGAAGAGGCAGGGCCAGGAGCTGAGTCTCGATCCCTGCAACCTCTGTGGGGGAATGGACCCCTAAGATAATATGGACTGTAAATGTTGCTATACTTAGCTTGTAGATGCATCCACGATTACCCAGCTATCCCAGTAACCGTTGGTTGATGCAGACGTTCACATCCCCCACAGGGCTGTATGGGTGAATAAAATTATGTGAGTAATATATTCCCCCAAAGGAGCGTATGCCATATAATCAGTCATTGAATGGACTGAACGGCGGTTTACTCACTGTGTTTGGGTGGATCGCCCACGTGTTACTGGGTGAATGATAAATCTGCCTAGATTATGATAATGTTCCCAACTGCGCAGTCTTCTGAACATACACATGTCTGAGCAGACTTACCTGGGTATTTGTAATGGACCCTTAATTCACACCCGGAAAACACTGTCTTGATTGGAGAACACTGCTGAAGAGTCACTGCCTGGTTAGACGAAGTACTCACAATTGTCTCTCTACGTTCAACAGTTTTCAGTCGTTTTTGAATATACAGCGATTTTATTGTTAACACTAAATGCGCTGGAACAGAGTTCTTATCCAATTTCCCGACGTTAGTGGAGATTGAATAAGCGATAGTAGATGCACGACGAAGGTCCCTTTGTGTTGTTAAATCCTCTCGCGCCGTAGGACCCGTCTCTTTCGTGGCAGAGTTCAATCTAACGCCCTCGTGCGCCCTCGTGCCTCAGCGGGGCTTGGCATCGCTGACATCAGCATAATTTCAATACTTGCTACATGCTGCAATTCAAATGCTTGTGTTCTCTAAATACTTCGATCACTGGAACACATGATTGTAAAGTCGAGTGTAGAAACTGATACAACAGTTTCCTATAACTTCCTGTTACGACAAAGAGTTACATTTATATCAAATGTCTATTAACTCATATAGACTCGTTGCTACTTGGTCAGACAACATGTGACATACTGCGGCCCGTTCATCTGTTATTAATTAAGTTGTTTTCGAAGCCAGACACGCCGTCTGGCCCTTTCTAAGGGCAGAAAGGGTAGGGCCCTTGAAAAGGGCAGAAAGGGCTGATACCCCCTCTTTTGGAGAATTTTCTCCACAACCTCAAATAGGCGAGTACAAATAGGCGAGTACACACTTGCACACGCACCCACATGCACGCACACACGCACACACACACACACACACACACACACATAGGGGGGATATGATAACGACATATAAAATAATGAGAGGAATCGACAAGGTGGACAGAGACAGGATGTTCCGGAGATGCGACACAGCAACAAAGAGTCACAGTTGGAAGTTGAAGACTCAGATGAATCACAGGGATGTTAGGAAGTATTGCTTTAGTCACAGAGTGGTCAGGAAGTGGAATAATCTTGGAAGAGACGTAGTGGAGGCAGGATCCATATATAGCTTTAGGAGGAGGTATGATAAAGCTTAGGGGGCAGGAAAAGTGACCTAGTAGCGACCAGTGAAGAGACGGGACCAGGAGCTGTGAATCGACCCCTGCATCCACAACTAGGTGAGTACACACATACTGGGGGAGAGTGTAATACCAAGCACATCTCCCGAGGCGCATATCAACCAAGTAACTGCTACAGCGTTTGGTCAATTAGCAAACCTATAAATAGCATTCCGACCTCTCCGCACAGAGTCATCAGGCCCATATTGGAGTATGCAGCACCAGTTTGGAACCCACACCTGGCCAAGCATGTCAACAAATTAGAGAAAGTGGAAAGGTTTGCCACAAGACTAGTCCCGGAGTTAAGGGGCATGTCCTACGAGAAGAGGTTAAGGGAAATCGACCTGACGACACTGGAGGACAGGAGGGAGATAATAACAACATATAAAATATTGAGGGGAATCGAGAAGGTGGACATGGACAGGATGTTTCAGAGATGGGACACACCAACAAGGGCTCATAATTAGAAGTTAAAGGTTCAGATGAGCTACAGGGATGTTAGGAAGTATTTCTTCAGTCACAGAGTTGTCAGGAAGTGGATTAATGTGGAAAGGGAGGTGGTGGAGGCAGGATCCGTACATAGCTCACGGAGCAGGGAGAGGGTAACCTAATAGCGACTAGTGAAGAGGCGGGGCCAGGGGCTATGAATCGACCCCTACAACCACAATTAGGTGAGAACACACACACACATACTGTACACAGAAATGCACACACGCAACAGTAACAGTTTACAACAGTGTTTTGAACCTACGTTAGGAGCTTACCAGAGGTCGTTCTATGCTGTAGATTCTGTAAACAACCCCACAAGTGAATAACAAGTTACCCAAAGTTAGAAAAGTAAAGCAAGGAGCAAAATTTCTTAAGTTAGTTTGAAATTTCCAGTATTTGCTTGAAGCAGTGAGGGGCAGCAAGGCCTAGTGCCAGGCACCTTATGAATTCACAAGTGATCATAATTACACTAATAGCAACAGGATAAGTTGTGACCCTAGAACAGAATATTCGTGTGTGACTAAGCGTTTAGTGATGTTAGTTTAGTTAGGGAGCAAGAAAGGAATACAGTGTGCGAGTTGAAAAAAAGAAAACGAAGAAATAGGAGCCATCAAGCACCTGCCTCAGTCATCCTGGTGTTATCAATGCCAAGATTTATGTCCAAAAAGGTCGCTCACCATGCCCAGCCCTTCTAGGGCAGGGTAGGTGCCAAGGCTGGAGCTTGCTACCATCTGCGGCTCGCCTGTCCTTCCCTAGCCTCCCAGGGAAGGTGGCAGACCAGAGGGGCCTAGCACTATCTACCTACCTGCCTCGTGCTTGTGGGCGAATATGGCTAGGCCTAGGACCAGTTGGTCCCCCGCTGAGGGTACCTCCCATGGGAGACTTGGTCTCTGCACTCCCACGCCAGGGAGCCGGAGCCGGGTCGCCATCTGGTAAAGACCCGGGCCGGGAGATTTCCCGGTGAATCAACACCTCCTCCTCCTGTGTCCAAAATATAAAGAAAGAAGTTTGAATATCAGTTGAGTGGAATGTGTATATCTTGATAATGTTGCGTGTGAAGAGTACGCAGTGGATACACTCAATAGCGAATACAGTAAATGTAGTGAGACTTCTGACACGAAACTGAACAACGTCAAGACGGTACCAATCAAGCTTCAAGAAGAATATGTCATTGCTGCCAGACACAAGTAAGTATAGGGAGGCAATTTAGTTCAGAGTGAGCTTTATCTAACCTGTCATAAGTGGAGGTAAAAAGTCAACTCTCTTCTTACCTTGAGAGCAACGCATAGAATAATTAGTACCTCAGTAAGGGCACACTTAATAACGAGCAGGTGGGGCATGTCTACATTGTTTTAGAAGATTCCATGTGCACAGTGCCTAGTTTAATAGTTAGAAAAGTCATTATATAATAGGTAGGATGTAGGGAATATTTTAGTATATACGAGTTAGAAATAAATAGAGAAATAATTAAAACCCTTCAGAAGCGTGGGTCTGAGTGAGGGGCTGATGGTTATATAAACAGTGTCCAGCCTCCCCTCATGTACACCACTACACCAACACAGATTCATGTACACTCCTACACACACACACACACACCCACACACACGCACAAGGTTCATGTACACATCTACATACACACCCATTGGGACATAGGTATGGGTACACATGCCTGTGTGTGTGCGACTCACGCAAATGACACATTTGTGTGTGTGTGTGTGTGTGGATGTATATGAATGCGTATTGTATGCATGTGTATGCACCCATATGTATTCACCTATACGTGGTTGCAGGGGTCGAGTGACAGCTCTTGGCCTCGCCTCTTCGCTGATCGCTTCTATGTCTATCCTCTCCCGGCTTCAAGAACCTTGTCATAGCTCACCACATGGAGACTGACTGTGAGACCTGGAGCCACATGAGGGACCAGAACCGTGGATGGCTAAGATGCTGGAGGCGGTACTGGAAAACTGCATGCACCAACATGTTAGGGATACGAGTAGAGTGAGAGGAAGGGATGAACCAGCAAAATAGTTCCTTGCATTCGCCCTGAGTGGTTCCGACTTTAAGGATATTATATATTGATGGCCCCCTCAGTGCTTTCGATCACATGGTATTGCTTTGAGTGAAGCAGCATAAGGGGAGGTGGAAAGTCAAACCTACAAAAGAGCGAACTACACAGGCATGAGGCATCTCCTGATTGAAATGCAGTTAGGAAAAAGAACTAGAGGAAAAAACAGTGAATGAGATGGTGAAGCATGTGACCAGAAAGTACAGGGAGGAGGAGCAGAAGTTTGTATCCAGGTGTAATAAAAACCAAATCCATCCCTAAGGAGAAAGAGAAAAGTCATGGATCACATAATCAGGCTAAGAAGGAAGGCGGGGAGCTCACCAGGAAGTTTGTGAAGAGCTCAGTATAAGATTTAGAAATGCATTCTCAGTTTAGAGAGAAAGGCTTTCAGCAAACGAAGGCAGAAGAGTGCGACAGAAAGTGTTGAACACAATACATAGTACAATGGTAGGAGGATAAGAAACTGCTATGCGAGGTAGATACCTCGAAAACGGATTGACCAGATAATATCTCTCCCAGAGCCCTGACAAAGGGAGCAGCACATGCACTGTGTGCTGTCAGCAACCATCTTCAAGTCTACTAAACAAAGCTGAGGTGTGAAAGACAGCAAATGAAGTCCAAATCATTAAGAAAAGGGATAAACCGGCAGTATTAAACTACGAACTAGTGTCACTGAAATGTATAGTATGTAACGTTATCGAGAAAATTATCAGAAGAGTGGTGAAGCACTTAGAAAGGAGTAGGGTACATATATGACAACAGGCACGGTTTCAGGGAGAGAAAATCTTGTGCCATAAACCTGCTGGAATTCTACGACAAGGTAACAGAATTGAGACAGGAGAGAGAGGGATGGGCAGATTGCATTTTATTGTACTCTTAGAACAATTTTGAACAGTACTGCAGGCAGGAAAGCATTGCAATGGATCAGGGAAAACAATGAGTATTGGTACGTGATGAGGTGTCAGAGCAGGCAAATGTATCTAGTGGGCTTCCACAAGGTACAATCCGATGCTGTTTCTTATTGATGTTAATGATATCACGGAATGGATAGATTCGAAGGTGTCACTGTTTACAGACTATATGAAACTAATGAGGAGATAACAAGCAAACGAGAATCAGAAAAGACTACAAGGGGATCTGGACAGGTTGCAAACCTGGTCCAACAACTGGATCCTGGAGTTTAACCCCCACCAAGTGCTAAGTCATGAAGCTTGTGGAACGACAAAGAAGACAGCAGACAAAATACAGGATAGGGGATCAAAGGCTGTAAACCTCACATATGGAAAAGTATTTGTCAGTATCCCTGATGGCAGCTGTCTATCTGACCCATATCATGGCTATAGTGAGCAAAGTTACTGCCTGTACAAAGAATATCGTCACTTTGTCGGTTAACTTGTACAAAGAATATCGTCACTTTGTCGGTACTTGTACAAGAATATCGTCACTTCGGTTACTGCCCCTCCAGTTGTGTTTGTAAAGAAAGCTTTTGAAGGAGATAACGTGATAGTTGACAGCAATGCATGCAGAGTCTAAGGTGCCCTAGAACCATTCTTGCCTGTTGTACGTGGTAAACTGCAAGTCCTTGTTGTAAATGCTCATATCAGAGATTTTACCCTGAGGAAGAACACCACAATGACGGATCAGATTTCCTCTCCGTGTGAGAGGTGCGGTTCTCCCGGGGTGACCTACCTGAGACAGTCTATCCTAACGAAATCCCTAGATTTCTGAAATTTCTCAATAGTGCTCACTCTGAAGCAAGACACAGGTATGATAGTATTGTGGACAGTGGAGTCAGTGTGCACAAGCTGTGGATTCCATCGCACATTGGTCTTTAGATGCATGATAGAACTGATGATTTGGCTAAGTTGTATGCTTTCAAAGAGAGAGTAGAATACAATCTTGGCTTGTCAGTTAGCAGTTTGAGAATAATAATACGAAAATAACTGAATTTTATTGACTTAAGACTCAGGGCAAATTGACACCAGTCAGTCCATCTATCATCATTCTATCATGCAGGATGAGCCACATGTCTGGTGCATCCAACAAAATAAGCAGACTCTTGGATGTCACCACCGCCCGCCTCCGGCTGGGTTACAAGTATCTTTGGCAGGTTAAATCACCACCACCAGATGTAGACCAAACAAAATGTGAACTTTGCCAGATGGACTATTGTCACACCCTGCGTCATTATGTACTGGAGTGCGATAAAATTAATGAATTCAGTAACAAATCACTCATAAATGTTCAAGATATGTCAAAGTATTTTATCCGCAGTGGTATTTTACAAACTTTCTGGAAAAAATACTCTCACATTGCTCACTGTAAATAAAGCATTACCACTTGGGTGTGTGAGTGTGTGTGTAAACTCACCTAGTTGTGGTTGAAGGAGTCGAGTCACAGCTTCTGGCCCCGCCTCTTCACTGGCCTCTACTCGGTCACTCTACCCGCTCCATGAGTTTTATCATACCTCTCCTTAAAGCTATGTATGGATCCAGCCTCCACTACACCACTTCCCAGACTATTCCACTTCCTGACAACTCTGTGACTGAAGAAATACTTCCTAACATCCCTGTGGTACATCTGAGTCTTCAGCTTCCAACTGGGACCACTTGTTGCTGTGTCCCATCTATGGAACATCCTGTCTCTGTCCATCTTGTCGATTCCTCTCATTATTTTATGTTATCGTATTATCCCCATCTCTCCTGTCTTCCAGTGTCGTCAGGTCGATTTCCCTTAACCTCTCCTCGTAGGACATACCCCTTAGCTCCGGGACTAGTTTTGTTGTAAACCTTTGTACTTTATGTAGTTTCCTTACATGCCTAAGTGAGGGTTCCAAACTGGCGCTGCATACTCCAATATGGGCCTAACGTACACAGTGTACAGGGTTCTAAATGACTCCTTATTAAGATGTCGGAATGCTGTTCTTAGGTTTGCCAGGCGCCCGTATGCTGCAGCAGTTATTTGGTTGATGTGCGCCTCAGGAGATGTGCCTGGTATTATACTCACCCCAAGATCCTTTTCCTTGAGTGAGGTTTGTAGGCTCTGGCCCCCTAGACTGTACTCCGTCTGTGGTTTTCTTTGCCCTTCCCCAATCTTAATGACTTTGCGCTAGGCGGGGTTGAACTCCAGGAGCCAGTTGGTGGACCAGGCTTGCAGCCTGTTCACATCCATTTGTAGTTCTGCCTGGTCCTCGTCCGATTGAATTCTTCTCATAAACTTCACATCATCTGCAAACAGTGACACTTCTGAGTATTTTTTCTGTCATGTCGTTCACAAATACCAGAAACCGCACCGATCCTAGGACTGACCTCTGTAACCCCGCTCATCAAAGGCGCCCACTCAAACACCTCGCCACGTACCATGACTTGCTGTTGTCTTGCTGACAGGTATTTTCTGATACATTGCAGTGCCTTCCCTGTTATCTCTGTTTAGTCCTCCAGCTTTTTCTCTAATCTTTTGAGTGGAACTGTGTCAAACGCCTTCTTACAGTCCAAGAGAGTGCAATCTACCCACCCCTCTCTCTCTTGTCTTACTGCTATTACCCTGTCATAGAACTCCAGTAGGTTTGTGACACAGGATTTTCCGTCCCTGAAACCGTGCTGGTTGTGATCCACCACTCTTCTCCTGATAATCTTTTCCATGACTTTGCATACTATACATGTCAGTGACACTGGTCTGTAGTTTAATGTTTCGTGTCTGTCTCCTTTTTTTAAAAATTGGGACTACATTTGCTGTTTTCTATACCTCAAGTAGTCGCCCTGTTTCGATAGACGTGTTGAAGATTGTTGTTAAGGGTACACATAACGCCTCTGCTCCCTCCCTCAGGACCCATTGATAGATGTTATCCGGCCCCATCGCCTTATTATGTCCAAAACTTGATGGTGTACTCCACCTCTCCGACTTTCTGGAGTCCCTTTTGTCTCCTCTGTGAAAGCGTCTTTGAATCTCAAGTTGAGTTCCTCACATACTTTGCAGTCGTTTCTTGTGATATCCCCTCGTTTCTTTATCAGCCTGATTACTTGGTCCTTGACTGTTGTTTTCTTCCTGATGTGGCTGTACAACAGCTTCAGGTCAGATTTGGCTTTCGCGCCTGTGTCACTTTCGTATTGTCATTGGGCCTCCCTTCTTTCCTGTGCATATTCATTTCTGGCTCTACGACTTCTCGCCTTATTTTCCTGGTCCTTTGCTTTCTTTATTTCTTCCATTCTCTAGCACACTTGGTTTTGGCTTCCCTTCACCTTTGGGTGAACCACGGGCTCATCCTGGCTTTCTCGATACTTCTGTTACCCTTGGGTGCAAACCTTTCCTCAGCTTCCTTGCATATTGTTGTCACATATTCCATCATCTCGTTTACTAACTTCCCTACCAGTTCTCTGTCCCACTGAACCCCGTGCAAGAAATTCTTCATGCCTGTGTACTCCCCTCTCTTGTAGTCTGACTTCATTTGTCCTGCCCTTCCTTCTTCCCTCTCCACTTGTAGCTCTACTATATATTCGAAGTGCAGAACCACGTCATCACTGGCCCTGAGGGATCTTTTATAGGTGAAGCCCTCAATATCTGCCCTACTCAAGGTGAATACTAGGTCCCTTCTTGCTGGTTCATCCTCTCCTCTCTCTCTGGTAGTGTCCCATACGTGTTGGTACATAAATTTTTCCAGGACCACCTCCATCGTCTTAGCTCTCCATATTTCTGAGCCCCCATGTGGCTCCTGGTTCTCCCAGTCGATTTCCTTGTGATTGAAGTCACCCACAATAAGCAGCTTTACCCTGCTCGCATGAGCCCTTCTGGCCACTTCAGCCAGTGTGTCAACCATTATTCTATTACTCTCATCATACTCTTGCCTTGACATCCTGCTGTTTTGTGGTGGGTTATAAATCACTGCAATTACCACCTTGGGATCTCCAGACTGAAGTGTTCCTATTATGTAGTCTCTTGCTTCTTCTCTGTCACCTCTCTCCAGCTAATCAAAATACAATTGGTTTTTGATAAGCAGTGCCACTCCTCCACCCCTTTTGTTTCTTCTGTTTTTCCTCAGGATCTGATTTCCATTGGAAAGATGGCATTCTTGTGAGGTTTGGTTTCTGTGAGGGCTATGATGTCCAGTGATGCCTCTTTGACTCTTTCGTGCCACTCCTCCCGCTTATTAGTAATTCTGTCTGTGTTGGTGTACCATACCTTCAGTATCCTCTCCAACACTGTGTTCTGGGGGGTCTGTGGGGGTGGGAAACCTGGCAGTGTGCTGTGGGATTCTGCAGCATAGTGTGGGGTGGGAGCTGTAAGTGTGGATTGTGGGTTATCTTGGGATAGCGTGTTTGGCTGTGAATTTCTGGGAGTGGTTCTGTGTGCTTGCACTTGTTGTTCTGCCCTACTCTGGTTGTCTTCTGCTGACTCTGCCCTTGTCTCTCTTCCTAGCACCTTTCGTTTCTTTGTCCTCTTCCTCTGCTGCTGCCATTCTATTCTTGTTTTGTCACGGTCTAGGAACACCCTCTTGTATGTTGACGATTCCTTCAGCTGTGGTTTCTCTTGTAGTATCCTGTTCCGCACCATTTCTGTCTTGAAAATCAGTTTGACCGACCGATTTCGCCTCCTAATTGTAGTTGCAGGGGTCGAGACTCAGCTCCTGGCCCCGCCTCTTCACTGATCGCTACTGGGTCCTCTCTCTCCCTGCTCCATGAACTTTATCATACCTCATCTTAAAGCTATGGTTCCTGCCTCCACTAAATCACTTGTGTGTGTACTCACCTAATTGTACTCACCTAATTGTGGTTGCAGGGGTTGAGACTCAGCTCCTGGCCCCGCCTCTTTGCTGTCTGCTACTGGGTCTCTTCTCTCCCTGCTCCATGAGCTTTACTATACCTTATCTTAAAGCTATGTATGGTTCCTGACTCCACTATATCGTTTGCTAGACTATTCAACTTCCTGACTATTCTATGGCTGAAGAAATGCTTCCTAACATCCCTTTGACTAATCTGAGTCTTCAGCTTCCAATTGTGCTCTCTTGTTTCTGTGTTCCCTCTCTGGAAAATCCTGTCACTATCTACCTTGTCGATTCCCCGCAGTATTTTGTATGTTGTTATCATGTCTCCTCTAACCCTTCTGTCCTCCAGTGTTGTTAGTCCTATTTCCCTCAACTTTTCTTCATAGGTCAGTCCCCTGAGTTGTGGAACTAACCTTGTCGCAAACCTTTGCTCTTTCTCTAATTTCTTGACATGCTTGACCAGGTGTGTGTTCCAGACTGGTGCTGCATACTCTAGTATGGGCCTGACGTACACGGTGTACAGTGTCTTGAACGATTCCTTGTTAAGGTAACGGAACGCTAATCTTAGGTTTGCCAGTCGCCCATATGCTGCCGCAGTTATCTGGTTGATGTATGCTTTCGGAGACGTGCTTCGTGTTATACTCACCCCAAGGTCTTTCTCCTTTGCCGAGGTTTGCAGCCTTTGTCCACCTAGCCTTTACTTTGTCAGCGGTCTTCTTTGCCCTTCACCGATCTTCATGACTTTGCATTTGGTGGGATTAAATTCGAGAAGCCAGTTGGTAGATCAGATGTCAAGCTTGCCCAGGTCTTTTTGAAGTCCTGCTTGGTCCTAATCCGATTTGATTCTCCTCATTAATTTCACATCATCTGCGAACAGAGACATTTCTGAGTCTATCCCGTCCGTCATGTCATTCACATATACCAAGAATAGACTGGTCCTAGGGACTGACCCCTGCGGTACCTCGCTCGTCACAGGCGCCCACTGTGATACCTCATTACGCTCCATGGCCCGTTGTTGCCTCCCTGTGAGGTATTCCCTGATCTATTCCAGTGCCCTTCCTGTTATACACGCTTGGTCTTCCAGCTTTTTTACTAATCTCATATGAGGAACTGTGATGAAGGCCTTCCTGCAGTCCAGGAAAATGCAATCAACCCACCTTTCTCTCTCTTGTCATACCTCTGTTACTTTGTCATAGAACTCCAGGAGGATTGTTACACAGGATTTGCCTTCCATGAATTCGTGCTGTCTGGCGTTGATTATCCTGTGCCTTTCCAGATGCTCCACCATTCTTTTCCTGATTTTCTCCAAGACTTTGCACACTATACACGTAAGTGACACCGGTCTATAGTTTAGTGCCTCTTTTCTGTCTCCTTTTTTAAAGATGGGGACTACATTGGCCTTTTTCCATACCTCAGGTAGCTGCCCAGTTTCAAGGGATGTGTTGAATATTATGGTAAGTGGCACACTCAGTACCCCAGCTCCCTTCCGAAGGACCCACGGGGAGATATTGTCCGGACCCATCGCCTTTGAGGTATCAAGGTTACTGAGTAACTGCTTCACCACCTGCTCAGTTGTGTGTATGCCCTCCAGCACTTGATACATTTCTTGTTGGTAATGCACTCTGTCCTGTCTACCCAGCTGCCTTCCTGCCTCCACTGTGAATACTTCTTTAAACCTTGAGTTGAGCTCCTCACATACCTCTTGGTCGTTTCTTGTGAGTTCTCCATCTTCTCTCCTCAGCCCTATCACCTGGTCCTTGACTGTTGTCTTCCTTCTGATGTGACTGTACATCAGTTTCAGGTCAGACTTGACTTTCGATGCTGTCTTTTTCGTACTGTTTCTGGGCCTCCCTCTGTAACTGTTCGTACTCGTTTCTAGCTCTTCGACTAATCTCTTTGTTTACTTGGGTTCTTTGCCTCCCTGCACCTTTGGTTAAACCAGGGGCTCTTTCTGGCCTTCCCATTTATTCTTCTTCCTTTGGGTATAAACCATTTCTCTGCCTCCTTGCACTTTGTTGTTACGTATTCCATCATTTCGTTTACTGACTGCCCTTCCATTTCCCTTTCCCACTGAACCTCCTACAGGAAATTCCTCATACCCATATAATCCCCTCTTTTAAAGTCTGATTTGTCTCTTTCAGTACCGTTTTCCCTCTCCACCTGTAACTCTACTCTGTACTCAAAGCTCAGCACCATATGGTCGCTGGCTCGCAAGGGGCTCTCGTGTGTTATGTCCTCAATGTCTGAGCTGTTCAGGATGAATACAAGGTCCAGCCTTGCTGGTTCGTCCTCTCCTCTCTCTCTCTGGTGGTGTCCCTAACATGTTTGTGCATCAGGTTTTCCAGTACCACGTCCATCATCTTGGCTCTCCATGTTTCTGGATCCCCACATGGTTCCTGCTTCTCCCAGTCGATCTCCCTGTGG
Source organism: Cherax destructor (assembly GCA_009830355.1). NCBI lineage: Eukaryota > Metazoa > Arthropoda > Malacostraca > Decapoda > Parastacidae > Cherax > Cherax destructor. The sequence continues at coordinate 6,368 of WNWK01011951.1, read as the reverse complement.
TTGAAATCGCCCATGACCAGTAACTTTGTTCTGCTCAAGTGCGCTTTTCTTGCCACCTCCGACAGTGTGTCCACCATTGCTCTGTTGTTCTCTTCATATTCCTCTCTTGGCCTCCTGCAGTTCTGTGGTGTGTTATACATCACTGCAAAGATTATCTTGTGCTCCCCAGACTGGATGGTACCTACTATAAAGTCCCTTTCTCTACACACCTCCATTCCTTCTATTTCCTCGAATCTCCAATGGTTCCTTACGAGCAGTGCGAACCCTCCTTTTCCCCTGCTCCTATCTTTCCTCAGGATCTGATATCCATGTGGGAAGATTGCGTCTGTTATTGCCTCACTGAGTTTTGTTTCTGTGACCGCTGTGATGTCTGGGGACTTCTCACCAATTCTTTCATTCCACTCTTCATATTTATTTGTGATTCCATCTGCATTTGTGTACCAAACCTTCAATCTCGTTTCCAAGACTGTGGCCCTGGGAGGATCTTGGGGGGTTGGGGAGGGTTGGGTGTATGGGTTGGTGGGGTGGGGTTTGTGATGGGGGGTAGTTGTGATGGTGGGTTTTGGGTTGTTGGGGCAGGGATAGGAGGAATGATGTGTGAGTGTGGGATTAAAATGCCTGGTTGCCTTGGGGTTGTTGAGGTTGGAGGCCCTCCGTGTGTGTGTGTGTGTGTGTGTGTGTGTGTGTGTGTGTGTGTGGGGTGATGCTCCTGTGTGTGGTGTGCGCAGGTGTGTGTGAGGCGCGCGTGTTGTAGTACTCACCTATTTGTAGTTGCATGAGTCGATTCATAGTCCCTGGCCCTGCCTCTTCACTGGTCGCTATTAGGCCCTCTCTCTCCCTGCTCCATGATCCTTATACCTCATCTTAAAACTATATATGGTTTCTGCTCCACTACGTCACTTGCCAGACTATTCCGCTTCAGGACAATTCTATGACTAAAGAAATACTTCCTAACATCTCTTTGACTCATTTGAGTCTTCAGCTTCCAATTGTGACCTTGTTTCTTTGTCCCATCTCCGGAACATCCTGTCTCTGTCAATTCCTCCCAGTATTTTGTATGTAATTATCATGTTTCCCCAAACTCTCCTGTCCTCCAGTGTCGTCAGGCTGATTTCCCTTAACGTTTCTTCGTAGGACAATTCCCCTAGCTCTGGAACTAGCCTTGTGCAAAACTTTGCACTTTCTCTAATTTCTTGACGTGCTTGACCAGGTTTGGATTCCAAACTGGTGATGCATGCTCCAGTATGGGCCTGACGTACACGGTGTACAGAGTCTTGAACGATTCCTTACTGAGGTATTGGAACGCTATTCTCAGGTTTGCCAGGCGCCCATATGCTGCAGCAGTTACCTGGCTGATGTGCGCCTCAGGAAATGTGCTCGGTATAATACACACCACAAGATCCTTTTCCTTGAGTGAGGTTTGCAGTCTTTGGCCACCTAGTCTATACTCTGTCCGGGGTCTTCTTTGCCCTTCCCCGATCTTCATGACTTTACATTTGGCGGGTTTAAATTCGAGAAGCCACTTGCTGGACCAGGTGTCCAGCATGTCCAGGTCTCTTTGTAGTCCTGCCTGATCCTCATCCGATTTAATTCCTAACTTCATCATCTAAACGATCTCGGCTCGTCATGTCATTCATATACCAAATAGCACAGGTCCTGACTGACTCTGGGACCTAAAGCACGGCTGCACCTCATCACATACCATGACTCATTGTTGCCTCCCTGTCAGATATTCTCTGATCCATTGCAGTGCCTTTCCTGATATGCATGCCTGATCCTCCAGCTTCTGCATTGTGAGGAACTGTGTAGAAGGCCTTTTTAGAGTCCAAGAAAATGCAATCTATCCACCCCTCTCTTTCGTGTCCTCCGTTACCTTCTCATAAAACTCTAGTAGGTTTGTGACACATAATTTTCTTTCCCAGAAACCGTGCTGGTTGTCGTTTATAAGCTTGTTTCTTTCTAGGTGCTCCACCACTCTCCTCCTGATGACCTTCTACATGGCTTTGCATACTATACACGTCAGTGACACTGGTCTGTAGTTTAATGCCTCGTGTGTATCTCTTTTCTAAAAATTGGGACTACATTTGCCATCTTCCATATACCTCAGGTAGTTGCCCAGTTTCATTGGATGTGTTGAATATTTTTGTTAGTGGCACACACAAAATCTTAGCTCCCTCTCTAAGGACCCACTGAGAGATGTCTGGTCCACCACCTTTGAGGTATCAAGTTCACATAGCAGCTTCTTCACCTCCTCCTCGGTTTTGTGTATTTCATTCAGCACTTGTTGGTATACCTCCCTATTCTGAATTCCTGGAGTCCTTCCTGTCCCCACTGTAAATACTTCTTTAAATCTCATGTTGAGCTCCTCACATACCTCTTGGTTGTTTCTTGTGAACTCCCCACCTTCCTTCCTCAGCCTGATTACCTGGTCCTTGACTGTTGTCTTCCTCTTGATGTGGCTGTACAACAGCTTCAGGTCAGACGTAACTTTCAGTGCTATGTCATTTTCGTATCGTCCCTGAGCATATTCGTTTCTGGCTCTTTGGCTAGTCTCTTTATTTCCTGGTTCTTTGTCTTCTGTACTTTTTCAATTCTCTAGTGCACTTAGTTTTTGCCTCCCTACACTTTTGGGTGAACCAAGGACTCGTTCTGGTCTTCCCATTATTTATGTTGCCCTTGGGAACAATCCTCTCCTCTGACTAGTTGCATTTTCTTGTCACGTATTCCATCATTTCTTTTACTGGTTTTCCTGCTAATTATCTTTACTACTGAACATCTTGCAGGGAGTTCCTCATGCCTGTGTAGTTCCCCTTTTGTATTTTGGCTTCTCCCGTCCTATTCCTGCTACCCTCATCACTTGAAGCTCAACTATGTATTCCAAGCTCAGAACCACGTCATCACTAGTTCCTAGGGGTCTTTCGTACGTTATATCCTCGATGTCGAACTACTCAAGGTGAATACTAGGTCCAGTCTTTCTGGTTCATCGTCAGCTCTCTCTCTGGTAGTGTCCCTAACATGTTAATGCATGAGATTCTCCAGTACTACATCCATCATCTTGGCTCTCCATGTTTTGGGACTTCCCATGGGGCTCCAGGTTTTCCCAGTCAATCTTCTTGTGATTGAAATCACCCATAACTAGTAACTTTGCTCTACCCATGTGAGCTCTTCTGGCCACCTCACCTAGTGTGTCCACCATTACTCTGTTGCTCTTTTCGTATTCTTCTCTTGACCTCCTGCAGTTCTGAGGGGTTTACATCACTGCAATTACCACCTTAGGCCCCTAGACTGGACTGTTCCTACTATGTTGTCTCGCCCATTACATTCATTCCTTCCATTTTCTCAAATCCCCGCCAGTTTTTAATGAGCAGTGAAACTCCTCCTCCCCTCTGCTCCCTCTATCTTTCCTCAGGATCTGATATCCGGGTGGAAATATTACATCTGTTATCATCCTGGTGAGTTTCGTTTCTGTGAGTGCTATTATGTCTGGGGATGTCTCCTTGATTCTTTCATGCAACTCCTCACATTTATTTGATATTCCATTTGCATTTGTATACCAAACCTTCAACTTCTTTTCTAAACTTTGGTCTAGGGGTTCATTGGGATTGGGGAAGTGGGAGACCTGTCAAGAAACTATGGAGGGTTGCTGTGAAGGTGGAATTTGTAATGAGGTGGGTGGGGGCATTGGGTACGGCATGTGGTTGTGGGTTAGAATGTTTGGTTGCATTAGGGTTGTCGGGGTTCGTGTGTGTGTATGCTCATGTGTGTGCTTGTTCCTTGTGCACGTGCTCGTGTATGTGTGTGTGTGTGTGTGACCCAATTAATATTTGCACTACTAACTTATTACAGTTGTGGCCGGGTTTGTACATGTGAATGGCTCATTACTTTGTAATTTGTTCATGATTTTAACCATGTATAGAGTGTAGATGATTCATTACCTTTGTAAATTGGTCATGATTGTGACCAGATCTACCTGGAGTTCATTACCTTTGTACCTTGTTCCGCTATCAAAACTTTGCGGCCCAACCCCTGTACCCATTATGTACCTCTGTAATCTTTTGACTACTGCCAACATGATGGGTATGGGGTGCATAATAAAGATATTAAACTAACACTCTGGTAGCACTAGAAGAAGATTAAGACACATACAACATATAGAAATCTTTATTAAGGAAATGTTTCGCCACACAGTGGCTTCATCAGTTCAATACAGAATATAAGCAGGTAAGGAGAGAAGGAGTTTGAGGTAATCAGTCCCTCAGCCTGGAATAGTTGTGTTCAGTCCATCACTGTTGTAGAAAGTACAGCCTAGAAGTGGCTTATATTCTGTAGTCTGGTAGCACTAGATGTTGAACCATGGGTGTAACCCCAGTTATTTCTCAGTTTTATACTGGACAAAGTCACTAAACCAATTTATGTGCTTACTTATCGATTATCTTATGCACAAAGTCTTCGCTGAAGAACTCATTACCAAGATGCTCCATAATGGAGTTATTGAAGATTCCACTTCTCTATGGATTATTTCACTTATCCTTGTTCCATAGAATGATTGAACATGGCGTCCTGTAATTTGCTACATGAAACTGAACACGTACCATTCCAGACGTTTTTCCCAGTTCTGAATAACCTATTGCAGAACAATGCAATAATTTTTTGACACTTGACGTGTTACAAGGATTTTGGCAGACCAAAGTAAAGAATTGACAATATTCTCTATGACAACTGGTCACTATCAGTTTAAAATAATGCCTTTAATGATGACAATCTTTCATACTTTCCTAGGTAACATACTAATGGTCTGTCTAGATGATCTCACTGTGGTGTCCCAGGACATACCTTCACATCTCCTAAAACTTGAATGGATATTTGAAAAATTAGCCGAGGCTTGTCTTAATGTTAAGCTCTATAAATGCCAGTTAACCAGGAAAGAAAAGAAGTTTCTGTGCCACGTAGTGACCTAGGACAGAAGAGTCAAAATTCTCTGAGGCTGCTTGCTCCTTCACAGGCCTGGCTGGATTCTATCACACCTTCATAGTTGGATTTTCCACCACAGCTACACCAGTGACTTGGCTTCTCAAGAAGGATGTGCCCTTTGAGTGGACTTGTGACCTGGGAAGTGCCTTTGTTGTACTTAAAAATAGGTTAACATCAGCTCCTGTTTTTAAATTTCCTGACTTTAACAAGAAGTTTACCTTGTTGACAGATGCCAGCAAAATAGGCATTAGTGCTGCCTTGTCGCAAGAATCCAATGGTAGGGAAGAGCCAACAGCTTACGCTAATTGTGTTTTTACTGAAGCCTAAACCACCTCTCAGTAACAGAGCTAGAGGCCTTAGCCAATGTCTGGCCTTTCAGTCATTTCCGAGACATTATTTACCAATATTCCATCAAGAGTTACACACATCACTTGCCGACTGACTCTGGTTTGTCCTGGTATCAGATACTTGAGTCGTCTGACCACCCTGTCATAGGAAGCCTGTCCTCTACGTCTCTCACTGACGTCACATTGCAAAGTTGTCCCTGCCTACAACTCCCACCCATGTTGAGTCATCCCTATCTATGACTCCCACATACAGTCATCTCACCCGTGACTATCACTCATTCTCTGGAAACTCTCTCCTACTGGCATCGCTGAAGTCATCATCACTTGAGTTATCCTTAGGACTCACACCACTTGATACCTCCGTCTACATGACGCCATCCTTGTCGGCACCATTAAGTTGGGCTGTGACTCTGGTAGAGAGTCCTGAGAGTCCTTAAGAGTGTCATACGGTCAGCAGTTCCGTTCCATCATGCCGATTTCTCATAACTCTTCATTCGACGGCCCCGCTAGGTCGTTCCCCATGTTGAGTGAACCCTGCAATGACTGCCCTTTGACAGTTCCAGTCCAGAGTCTTCATGAAGAGTCACACATGCTGAATTCACTGTCGTGACTGCCATATTATACAGTCTCAGTCGAGAACCCTCCTGAAAGGTGTTTCTCAGTCTGCACTTCTGTCCAGGTGGCCAGATGGCGTGTTTTCTCTTCCCCTCCTATTTATTTGCATCCCTGTTAGGAAGCTTTTCTGTCCGTATACATAGCGCGCGCGAGAGAGAGTGAGTTTGATTCAGTATTTTTGTCATGGTCGGGTCGATCACGGGTAGCATGCACGAGCCTTGTACACAGTATGCCTACCCCATATCTGTTTCCCATAACTCCCGCTAGGAGAGCTGTCTCCAAAGGCCTGTTTCCCAGAGCACACACAAGGAGTCCATGTGACTAGCCAACGATTTCATAAATGCACCAGAAGAGCTACAAGCAAGAGGTCCCTCTTTTCTCTCACCCCAGGCGAGTCCTGACAAACCTAGCACAGACACATTGCCTGTTCTTAGC
>WNWK01011950.1:0-61987 GCA_009830355.1 Cherax destructor | reverse complement strand
CTGTTGCTCTCGTCGTATTCTTCTCTTGGCCTCCTGCAGTTCTGTGGTGGGTTGTACATTACAGCAATTACCACCTTATGGCCCTCAGACTGAATTGTTCCAACTATGTAGTCCCTTTCACCCATTCCATCCATTCCTTCCACTTCCTCAAATCCCCACCTGTTCTTAATGAGCAGTGCAACTCCTCCTCTCCCTCTGCTCCCTCTATCTTTCCTGAGGATTTGATATCCAGGTGGAAAGATTGCATCTGTTATCATCCTGGTGAGTTTTATTTCTGTGAGTGCTATTATGTCTGGGGATGTCTCCTTTATTCTTTCATGCCACTCCTCACATTTATTTGTTATACCATCTGCATTTGTATTTGTATACCATCTGCATTTGTGTGTGTGTGTACTCACCTAATTGTACTCACCTAATTGTGGTTGCAGTTGTCGAGACTCAGCTCCTGGCCCCGCCTCTTAGCTGTCTGCTACTGGGTCTCTGCTCTCCCTGCTCCATGAGCTTTATCATACCTTGTCTTAAAACTATGTATGGTTCCTGCCTCCACTATATCTTTCTCTAGACTATTCCACTTCCTGACTACTCTGTGGCTGAAGAAATGCTTCCTGACATCCCTTTGACTCATCTGAGTCTTCAGCTTCCAGTTGTGTCCCCTTGTTTCTGTGTTCCCTCTCTGAAACATCCTGTCACTATCTACCTTGTCAATTCCCCTCAGTATTTCGTATGTCGTTATCATGTCTCCTCTGAACCTTCTTTCCTCCAGTGTTGTTAGTCCTATTTCCCTCAATCTTTCTTCATAAGACAGACCCCTGAGTTGTGGAACTAACCTTGTCGCAAACCTTTGCACTTTCTCTAGTTTCTTTACGTGCTTGACCAGGTGTGGGTTCCAGACTGGTGCTGCATATTCTAGTATGGGCCTGACGTACAAGGTATACAGTGTCTTGAACGATTCCTTGTTAAGGTAACGGAACGCTAATCTTAGGTTTGCCAGTCGCCCATATGCTGCCGCAGTTATCTGGTTGATGTGTGCCTCCGGAGACGTGCTTGGCGTTATACTCACTCCAAGGTCTTTCTCCTTTGCCGAGGTTTGTAGCCTTTGTCCGCCTAGCTTGTACTCTGACAGCGGTCTTCTTTGCCCTTCTCCGATCCTCATGACTTTGCATTTGGAGGGATTGAATTCAAGAAGCCAATTGCAAGACCAGATGTCGAGCTTGTCCAGGTCTGTTTGCAGCCCTGCCTGGTCCTCTTCCGATGTGATTCCGATGTGTGTGTGTGTGTGTGTGTGTGTGTGTGAGAGAGAGAGTGTATTGTGTATGTATGAGTGTGTGTGTGTGTGTACTCACCTAGTTGTACTCACCTAGTTGAGGTTGCAGGGGTCGATACATAGCTCCTGGCCCCGCCTCTTCACTGGCCGCTACTGGGTCACTCTCCCTGCGCCATGAGCTTTATCATACCTCTTCTTAAAGCTGTGTATGGAACCTGCCTCCACTACATCGCTTCCCAAGCTATTCCACTTCCCGACTACTCTGTGACTGAAGAAATATTTCCTAACATCCCTGTGATTCATCTGAGTCTTCAACTTCCAACTGTGTCCCCTTGTTGCTGTGTCCCATCTCTGGAACATTCTGTCTCTGTGTGAGTGTGTGTGTGTGGGTGGGTGTGTGGGTGTGTGTGTGTGTGTGTGTGAGTGTGTGTGTGTGTGTGTGTGTGTTAGTTAGTTACCATTTTGTCCTAGGCACATGTCGATTAGACACTAGGCCTGTTGTATGTGTGTGTGTGTGTGTGTGGTGTGTGTGTGTGTGTGTGTGTGTGTGTGTGTGTGTGTGGGTGTGGTGTGTGTGTGTGTGTGTGTGTGTGTGTGTGTGTGTGTGTGTGTGTGTGTGTGTGTGTGTGTGTGTGTGTGTGTGTGTGTGTGTGTGTGTGTGTGTGTGTGTGTGTGGGTGGGTGGGTGTGTGTGTGTGTGTGTTAAAGTGTGGTGGTCGGAGAGAAAAGATGTATATCAGTGCATAATGACTGACAAATAAACAAGTATTCCTGATAAAATTATGGACAGCTTTTCAAATAACAACTAACAAAAATTAATGAGAATTGTTTACATATTTATGTAAAGGAGAATAGAGGTAAGTAGGGTAAGTTTAGTTGGAGCAAGAAAGACACAACGCCTGAATTTGAATTCACATCAAGGTGTTAAGTGATTTAGGTCATTATAAGATCATCTGAGCAGTCTGTTCAAGGTAATAGCTAATCATTCTGCTTGTGTCCACACCCCTGGCCACACCCCTGGCCACACCCCTAGCCACACCCCTGGCTACACCCCTGGCCACACCCCTAGCCACACCCCTGGCCACACCCCTGGCCACACTCCTGGCCACTACCGGATCTCTTCATCAGTAATAATGTAATAATTCAAACAAAATTCCGAGAGTTGTAATCAAGTGCGTTAATAGTGTGAAGAGATGTGTGTTGCACAACCGAGTGGCAACGTAACGCAGCAATCCTAAATCAGCATTTGTCAACACAAGACTCACTAGTGAAGCCTCACTTGTGAAGCCTCACTAGTGAAGCCTCACTAGTGAAGCCTCACTAGTGAAGCCTCACTAGTGAAGAAGCTTTCCTAGTTCGGGTACAATTTATCACCGCCTTCCCAGGGAAGGGAAAGCAGGAACGTGGAAAAGTTAAGAGCAAAAGTAAATGATACTGATGATGGAGAAGTGTGTGGACGAGGGTGACTGTTTTAACTGTGAGGGTGTGTGTGCACGTTTAAATCCAGTCGTCTGTGTGCACGTTTAAATCCAGTCGTCAGTGGGAGTAGACATGAAACGTTTGATCATTCATCTTCGTCTTCAGTTGGTCGACACAGTTCATTGCTACACTACTGGGCTCAGTCCCTGTATTGAGTTTATTTTCACCTCATCTAGCTCATTATACTAATGTGAAACCATTACACGTTAAAAGTGTGTGTGTGTGTACTTTTACATTTATTTGTACCTGGACAACTGCAGAGCCTAACATTCCCCTGGCAGATCCTGACCCTGGCCAGCAACGAGCGCATCTCACTAACACCCCACATGTGTCCCCTGGCAGATCCTGACCCTGGCCAGCAACGAGCGCATCTCACTAACACCCCACATGTGTCCCCTGGCTGATCCTGACCCTGGTCAGCAACGAGCGCATCTCACTAACACCCCACATGTGTCCCCTGGCAGATCCTGACCCTGGCCAGCAACGAGCGCATCTCACTAACACCCCACATGTGTCCCCTGGCAGATCCTGACCCTGGCAAGCAACGAGCGCATCTCACTAACACCCCACATGTGTCCCCTGGTAGATCCTGACCCTGGCCAGCAACGAGCGCATCTCACTGACACCCCACATGTGTCCCCTGGCAGATCCTGACCCTGGCAAGCAACGAGCGCATCTCACTAACACCCCACATGTGTCCCCTGGCAGATCCTGACCCTGGCAAGCAACGAGCGCATCTCACTAACACCCCACATGTGTCCCCTGGCAGATCCTGACCTTGGCCAGCAACGAGCGCATCTCACTAACACCCCACATGTGTCCCCTGGCAGATCCTGACCCTGGCCAGCACCGAGCGCATCTCACTAACACCCCACATGCGTCCCCTGGCAGATCCTGACCCTAGCCAGCACCGAGCGCATCTCACTAACACCCCACATGCGTCCCCTGGCAGATCCTGACCTTGGCCAGCAACGAGCGCATCTCACTAACACCCCACATGTGTCCCCTGGCAGATCCTGACCCTGGCCAGCAACGAGCGCATCTCACTAACACCCCACATGTGTCCCCTGGCAGATCCTGACCCTGGCCAGCAACGAGCGCATCTCAATGACACCCACATGTGTCCCCTGGCAGATCTGACCTTGGCCAGCAACGAGCGCATCTCACTAACACCCCACATGTGTCCCCTGGCAGATCCTGACCCTGGCCAGCAACGAGCGCATCTCACTAACACCCCACATGTGTCCCCTGGCAGATCCTGACCTTGGCCAGCAACGAGCGCATCTCACTAACACCCCACATGTGTCCCCTGGCAGATCCTGACCCTGGCCAGCAACGAGCGCATCTCACTAACACCCCACATGTGTCCCTGGCAGATCCTGACCCTGGCCAGCAACGAGCGCATCTCACTGACACCCCACATGTGTCCCCTGGCAGATCCTGACCTTGGCCAGCAACGAGCGCATCTCACTAACACCCCACATGTGTCCCCTGGCAGATCCTGACCCTGGCCAGCAACGAGCGCATCTCACTAACACCCCACATGTGTCCCCTGGCAGATCCTGACCTTGGCCAGCAACGAGCGCATCTCACTAACACCCCACATGTGTCCCCTGGCAGATCCTGACCTTGGCCAGCAACGAGCGCATCTCACTAACACCCCACATGTGTCCCCTGGCAGATCCTGACCCTGGCCAGCAACGAGCGCATCTCACTAACACCCCACATGCGTCTGCTCTTCGAGATCAGCCACTTACGCACAGCCACTCCGGCCACAGTTTCACGAGCGGGAATTATTATCTCAACCAAGGAGACCTTGGCTGGAACCCGTAAGTTTTTTTTCCGAGACAGTGTTAAGAATCTAGTCTCTCAAAAACGTTTATTGAACATTTTGTTCCCTCAAAGGAACTCTTACATTATTTTTCTTGTAACTCTCACATGTTGATTTTTTTCTTATGCTTTCCTTGGGTCACGATTATTTTCCATGACAGGACTTTACCTATATTGCTAATTAATCTGTACGTAAAAGAAAATTATAAATTGATCAAGACATTTATTAAGGTAACTTTCTCCACGAGTTTCTTCAGTCTTAATACAGAGAACCTAAAACGAGCAGTATAATATAGGATAACATAAGATTTGTTGGGATTTTTAACCCGGAGGTTAGCCACCCAGGATAACCCAAGAAAGGCAGTGCGTCATCAGGGACTGTCTGTCTTATTTCCATTGACGTCCTACAATCTCGTTGCCCAGGATGCGACCCACACCAGTCGACTAACACCTAGGTACCTACTTACTGCTACGTGAAGAGGGACAGCAGGTGTAAGGAAACTGGTAATGCTTCCACCCGTGCCGAGAACTGAACCACGGACACCCGTGCCGAGAACTGAACCACGGACACCCGTGCCGAGGACTGAACCACGGACACCCGTGCCGAGACTGAACCACGGACACCCGTGCCGAGAACTGAACCACGGACACCCGTGCCGAGAACTGAACCACGGACACCCGTGCCGAGAACTGAACCACGGACACCCGTGCCGAGAACTGAACCACGGACACCCGTGCCGAGGACTGAACCACGGACACCCGTGCCAAGGACTGAACCACAGACACCCGTGCCGAGAACTGAACCACGGACACCCGTGCCGAGGACTGAACCACGGACACCCGTGCCGAGGACTGAACCACGGACACCCGTGCCGAGAACTGAACCACGGACACCCGTGCCGAGGACTGAACCACGGACACCCGTGCCGAGGACTGAACCACGGACACCCGTGCCGAGGACTGAACCACGGACACCCGTGCCGAGAACTGAACCACGGACACCCGTGCCGAGAACTGAACCACGGACACCCGTGCCGAGAACTGAACCACGGACACCCGTGCCGAGGACTGAACCACGGACACCCGTGCCGAGAACTGAACCACGGACACCCGTGCCGAGGACTGAACCACGGACACCCGTGCCGAGGACTGAACCACGGACACCCGTGCCAAGAACTGAACCACGGACACCCGTGCCGAGGAAATGAACCACGGACACCCGTGCCGAGGACTGAACCACGGACACCCGTGCCGAGGACTGAACCACGGACACCCGTGCCGAGGACTGAACCACGGACACCCGTGCCGAGGACTGAACCACGGACACCCGTGCCGGAGGACTGAACCACGGACACCCGTGCCGAGGACTGAACCACGGACACCCGTGCCGAGGACTGAACCACGGACACCCGTGCCGAGGACTGAACCACGGACACCCGTGCCGAGGACTGAACCACGGACACCCGTGCCGAGAACTGAACCACGGACACCCGTGCCGAGAACTGAACCACGGACACCCGTGCCGAGGACTGAACCACGGACACCCGTGCCGAGGACTGAACCACGGACACCCGTGCCGAGGACTGAACCACGGACACCCGTGCCGAGGACTGAACCACGGACACCCGTGCCGAGGAACTGAACCACGGACACCCGTGCCGAGGACTGAACCACGGACACCCGTGCCGAGGACTGAACCACGGACACCCGTGCCGAGGACTGAACCACGGACACCCGTGCCGAGGACTGAACCACGGACACCCGTGCCGAGGACTGAACCACGGACACCTGTGCCGAGGACTGAACCACGGACACCCGTGCCGAGGACTCATCCACGGACACCCGTGCCGAGGACTGAACCACGGACACCCGTGCCGAGAACTGAACCACGGACACCCGTGCCGAGGCCTGAACCATGGACACCCGTGCCGAGGACTGAACCACAGACACCCGTGCCGAGGACTCATCCACGGACACCCGTGCCGAGGACTGAACAACAGACACCCGTGCGGAGGACTGAACCACAGACACCCGTGCCGAGGACTGAACCACGGACACCCGTGCCGAGGACTGAACCACAGACACCCGTGCCGAGGACTGAAACACGGACACCCGTGCCGAGGACTGAACCACAGATACCCGTGCCGAGGACTGAACCACAGACACCCGTGCCGAGGACTGAACCACGGACACCCGTGCCGAGGACTGAACCACAGACACCCGTGCCGAGGACTGAAACACGGACACCCGTGCCGAGGACTAAGCCACGGACACCCGTGCCGAGGACTAAGCCACGGACACTCGGTGCAAGAGTTCAGGTGAGCTCAGGTTAAAAGTTGTCTATCTTATTCCCGTCAAGACAACAAGAGCAAGAAAGACGTCGAAATTGGATATTTTATTAGACCTTTGATAATTTCTAACCAGTAATACTAGGAATACAAATATGAATACCTTAAAAAAAGGCTCTCCTACAGCTTCACTCCCCACCACTACATTAACCACTACATAAAGACAGCCACCCACACCCTCAACTGAAAGAACATAGACAACACAACAGAATCGCGAACTAAATACATCGTTTTACCAATGAATAATGTGACTTGTATGTTATATATTTTTTTTTATAAACACATCGGCCGTTTCCCACCAAGGCAGTGGCCCGAGAAAGAAAAACTTTCATCATCATTCACTCAATCACTGTCTTGCCAGAGGCATGCCTACACTACAGTTATAAAACTGCAACATTAAACACCCCTCCTTCAGAGTGCAGACACTATACTTCCCATCTCCAGGACTCAAGTCCGGCCTGCCGGTTTCCCTGAATCCCTTCATAAATGTTACCTTGCTTACACTCCAACAGCACGTCAAGTCCTAAAAACCATTTGTCTAAATTCGTTCCTATCTAACACGCTCACGCACACTTGCTGGAAGTCCAAGCCCCTCGCACACAAAACCTCCTTTACCCCCTCCCTCCAACCTTTCCTAGGCCGACCCCTACCCCGCCTTCTCTCCACGACAGATCTATACAATTTCGAAGTCATTCTATTTCATTCCATCCTCTCTACATGTCCAAACCATCTCAACAACCCCTCCTCACCTCTCTGGATAATAGTTTTGGTAATCCCACACCTCCTCTTAATCTCCAAACTACGGATTCTCTGCATTATATTCACACCACACATTGCATTCAGACACGATATCTCCACTGCCTCCAGCCTTCTCCTTGTTGCAACATTCACAACCCATGTCTCACACCCATACAAGAGTGTTGGTATAACTATACTCTCATACATTCCCCTCATTTCTTTCATGGATAAAGTTCTTTGTCTCCACAAACTCCTCAGTGCACCACTCACCTTTTTCCCTCGGTAATTCTATGATTTACCTCATCTTTCATAGACCCATCTGCTGACACATCCACTCCCAAATATCTGAACACATTCACCTCCTCCATACTCTCTCCCTCCAATCTGATATCCAATCTTCCGTTACCTAACTTTTTTGTTATCCTCATCACGTTACTCTTTCCAATATTCACTTTTAATTTCCTTCTTTTTCACACCCTACCAATCTCATCCACCAACCTCTGCAACTTCTCTTCAGAATCTCCCAAAAGCACAGTGTCATCAGCAAAGAGTAACTGTGACAACTCCCAATTTGTGTTAAATTCTTTATCTTTTTTAACCCCACACTTCTTGCAAAACACCCAAGCATTCACTTCTCTTACAACCCCATCTATAAATATGTTGAACAGCCACGGTGACATCACACATCCCTGTCTAAGGCCTACTTTTTCTGGGAAATAATCTCCCTCTCTCCTACATACTCTAACCTGAGCCTCACTATCCTCGTAAAGATTCTTCACTGCTTTCAATAACATACCTCCTATTCCATACATTTGCAACATCTGCCCCATTTTCCCCCTATCCACCCTATCATACGCCTTTTCCAAATCCATAAATGCCACAAAAACCTCTTTACCCTAATCTAAATATTGTTCACCTATATGTTTCACTGCAAACACTTGGTCTACACACCCCCTACCCTTCCTAAAGCTTCCTTGTTCATCTGCTATTCTCTTCTCCGTCTTACTGTTAATTCTTTCAATTATAAATCTACCATATACTTTACCAGGTATAATCAACAGACTTATTCCCATATAAATTTTACACTCTCTTTTGTCCCCTTTGCCTTAATACAAAGGAACTATGCATGCTCTCTGCCAGTCCCTAGGTACCTTACCTTCTTTTATACATTTATTAAATAAAAACACTAACCACTCTAAAACTATATCCCCACCTGCTTTTATCATTTCTGTCTTTATCCCATCAATCCCAGCTGCTTTACCCCTTTTCATTCTACTCACTGCCTTACGCACTTACCCCACACTCACAACTGGTTCTTCCTCACTCCTATAAGATGTTATTCCTCCTTGCCCTATACACGAAATCACAGCTTCCCTGTCTTCATCAACATTTAACATTTCCTCAAAATATTCCCTCCATCTTCCCGATACCTCTAACTCTCCGTTTAATAACTCTGCTCTCCTATTTTTAACTAACATATCCATGTATCACTGTGAATGACGAATGGACATTGAAAATATCCACCAACGCCTCGACTTCCATCAAAGATTTTGTGAAAAAAAGAGAAATATAGACAATGAAATCAAAAAGGTTGGTGTTTACAACAGCCTATGGAAGTAGCAACAAACAATAGACCACTTGAACTCTGATATCGAGAATGCTGAAACCCCTGCAGATTTGAAGACCGCATAACGCCTGCATTAAACGTAGAACTGAAGTGGAACACATCATGAAGGTCATTGAAACAGGACCGATGATGCAACAATAATAGCAGTAATCAACACCAGTCCACAGAAATCAGGCAGCTATAGTATCTCAAGAATTGTGGCCTAACGATTAATACACAACATTAACACCACTATTTGATGACACCACTGCGCCATTTTTACATTGAGATTATCCAAGCTGTTTACTTTTGTTAGTTATTCCACTTTAAACCTATGCTCTTGCACAATATATACCTCCTGCACAATATATACCTCCTGCACAATATATACCTCCTGCACAATATATACCTCCTGCACAATATATACCTCCTGCACAATATATACCTCCTGCACAATATATACCTCCTGCACAATATATACCTCTTGCACAATATATACCTCCTGCACAATATATACCTCCTGCACAATATATACCTCCTGCACAATATATACCTCCTGCACAATGTATACCTCTTGCACAATATATACCTCCTGCACAATATATACCTCCTGCACAATATATACCTCCTGCACAATATATACCTCCTACACAATATATACCTCCTGCACAATATATACCTCCTGCACAATATATACCTCCTGCACAATATATACCTCCTGCACAATATATACCTCCTGCACAATATATATCTGCTGCACAATATATACCTCCTGCACAATATATACCTCCTGCACAATATATACCTCCTGCGCAATATATACCTCCTGCACAATATATACATCCTGCACAATATATACCTCCTGCACAATATATATCTCCTGCACAATATATACCTCCTGCACAATATATACCTCCTGCACAATATATACCTCCTGAACAATATATACCTCTTGCACAATATAACCTCCTGCACAATATATACCTCCTGCACAATATATACCTCCTGCACAATATATATCTCCTGCACAATATATACCTCCTGCACAATATATACCTCCTGCACAATATATACCTCCTGCACAATATATACCTCCTGCACAATATATACCTCTTGCACAATATATACCTCCTGCACAATATATACCTCCTGCACAATATATACCTCCTGCACAATATATACCTCCTGCACAATATATACCTCCTGCACAATATATACCTCCTGCACAATATATACTGCTCGTTTGATCTTCTCTGTCAGGACTGAAGAAGTTATTAGTGGCGAAATATTTTTTAAATAAATGTCTTAATCAGTGAATTCGTGTGTTTTACCCACAACGTCTTGGTATCACCATAGCAGTTCCACACATTAATTACTGTTTAGTCCATATCATTCATTGACATTCTGTTTACCAGCTACGTGACCAGCTGGATTGATCGCCGCGAAGTGCAGAGTGAGAAGGCAAACCTGATGGTACTCTTCGACAAGTACATCCCCACCTGCCAGGAAATACTGCGAGTGCGCTTCAAGAAGATCACTCCTATGCCCGAGATCAGTCACCTCATGATGCTGTGCAACATGCTGGACTGCCTCCTGACGCCAGAGAACGCCCCGCCAGACAGCCCCAAGGAGGTCTACGAGCAGTACTTCGTGTTTGCCGCTGTTTGGGCTTTTGGTTCCGCCCTTTACCAAGACGGGGTGAGCATTGCGTCTTGTGTTCCACTAAGAAATTACTTCCTATCTGCTAAAATACTCACACTCACTACTAACCTCACTTCCTGCTCCTTCATTTTCAATTTTCCATCATTCATAAAATAATAAAATAAAATATAGACTAGTTGATATTAATATCAACTTGATACTAATATTATCAACAGATGATATTAATATCAACTTGATACTAATATTATCAACAGATCATATTAATATCAACTTTATTCTTCTCCCCAATCAATATCATAGAGAAATAGGGATAATGGAATTTTATATTTTCCAAATACCTCTTGGTCTACAAAACCCTCGAATTTACCTTAGCACTTGGTCACATGCTCAGGTCATTCGTACCTCTCCTAAGGTCCTCATCTGCCTATATATTCTCAGGTTCTCCACATTTCACATGTACACACTCTCCATACACTTCAAAAAGAATGCTTTCCAAAAAAGTGTTCACTGCGTTTTTGTCTCTGTTTCTTTCTTTCATCTTTGCCAATTCCACCCTACGTTTTCCTCGCTCTCTCCATATTCCTATTCTGGCCCTCTACTTTTTCTCCTTAACTCATACCCCCCTCGTACATTCATTCAGCTCCATATTTCCTTTTCTTATATCTCTCTACAGCCTCTCCCAAAGTTCCCCATCCTATGTTACACCTCCCTCTTCCCACTGTCACTCTGCTAGTCTCACCCCCCTTACAGCTGACTGTCTTCTCGCCGGTTCCCCATACATTCATTCCTTACTGCACCATCTTTCCTCACTACTCATTTCCCACTCTTACCATCCTGATTTCTTTCCTCTCTTTCTATTTTTTCACTGACTGCCCATTCCCCATTCTCACACTCGTACCCATCATGTCAAGGGATTTCCGTCTTCATTGCTAACACTCAGAACATCGACTACCGAGTCGAGTTTAGCAAGTGGTTCCAGCAGGAGTTTCGAACGGTCAAGTTCCCTGGAGTAGGAACCGTCTTCGACTACTTCATTGAACGAGACACTCTGAGATTCGCGCCTTGGGCTGAGAAGATTCCCAAGTTTGAGCTGGATCCAGACACTCCACTGCAAGTAAGTCTCGATGGCTTCTACTGCAACTTTCCTGTTTTTACAAGGGTTCTTAAGTAATGTTTTCCAAGCATAATTCTTGGATTAATATTATCAAGTTAAAGACACTAGTCTCCTAAAGTTGTATTATTTTTTGTTATATTCATAAGTTTGGATTTTGTGAGAAAATCCTCTAATCTCTTTTTAAAATTTAAATTTAGTTTTTTATTGGTTTAATATAAAACTTTAGTAATAATAAGTAATCATAAAAGAGAATTTTATTAAAACAATATTTATGTTACACTGAAATCATCAAAATGTGAAAATGTCAGTTTTTAAGAGTTTTCGATACATAATATTTGTTGTTTTTTTGTTTATGGCTAATATACAGTTAATTATACAGTTCTACATTGATTTTTGATGATTATTTAAATGGGGTGTGAAGCTTGGGTTGTAAATGCTGCAGCAAGGAGGCTGGAGGCAGTGGAGATGTAGTCTCTAAGGGCAATGTGTGGTGTAAATATTATGCAGAGAATTCGTAGTGTGGAAATTAGGAGGAGGTGAAGAGTTACTAAAAGTACTATTGAGAGGGCTGAAGATGGGTTAATGAGGAGGTTTGGTAATTTAGAGAGGATGGAGCAAAATAGGGTTGGGGTCGTCCTAGGAAATGATGGAGGGACATGCAGCAGACATGTTAGCGTGTTAGAAAGGAGTGAATGGAGACGAATGGTTTTGGGGACCAGACGAGCTGTTGGAGTGTGAGCAGGATAATATTTTGTGAAGTGATTAAGGAAAACGGGTCCTGGAGGTGGGAAGTACAATGCCTTCACTTTAAAGGAAGGATTTGGGATATTGGCTGTTTGGAGGGACATCTAAACTGTCGTATATGAGCGCCTCTGCAAAGACAGTTATTGTGTGTGAATGATAGTGAAAGTGTTGAATGATGGTGAAAGTGGTTTTTTTTTGGGCCACCCTGTATCGGTGGGAGACGGCCGACGTGTTGAAAAAAAAAACTATGAAGTGCGTTAATTACAATCTTGTAAAGTACCTTGAAACGTAAACAAAAATATTGTTTGAATGACAAGAACTACGGGTAGAACATATCCGTATTCCATTCTGAAAAAATATGATCAAGAATTTTCACACAAATTCTATAATTGCTGATAACTTACACTTTCATTTAATATTCAGTAAAAACATATATGTATTCCAGATATATTTTATTCTTTGATTCTTCTTTCAGTTTAATAGTCTTCATAAATATTGTTCTCCAGTGTATCAATTATACAACATATTAACTTTGAAAGAGAACAAAGTAAGTTTCAGTTTATATTGAAAATATGTAACAAGTCAGTGCATTAATATTAGAAACACCGGCGTTCAAGTTAATAAGGATTATAAAGTCTTATATATATATTTTTTAACCACAATATAAATATATATATATATATATATATATATATATATATATATATATATATATATATATATATATATATATATATATATATATATAAAGTCTTATATATACATATATATTTTGTGGTTACAGGAAAGTGGGTGCGGGAGGGAAGAAGAGCGATTGGTGGAATAATGAAGTAAAGAGAGTAGTAAGGGAGAAAAAGTTAGCATATCAGAGGTTTTTACAAAGTAGAAGTGATGCAAGGAAGGAAGAGTATATGGAGAGAAAAAAAGAGGTTAAGAGAGTGGTGAAGCAATGTAAAAAGAGAGCAAATGAGAGAGTGGGTGAGAAGTTATCAACAAATTTTGTTGAAATTAAGAAAAAGTTTTGGAGTGAGATTAATAAGTTGAGGAAGCCTAGAGAACAAATGGATTTGACAGTTAAAAATGGGAGAGGAGAGTTATTAAATGGAGAGTTAGAGGTATCGGGAAGATGGAGGGAATATATTGAGGAATTGTTAAATGTTGATGAAGATAGGGAAGCTGTGATTTCGTGTATAGGGCAAGGAGGAATAACATCTTGTAGGAGTGCGGAAGAGCCAGTTGTGAGTGTGGGGGAAGTTCTTGAGGCAGTGGGTAGAATGAAAGGGGGTAAGGCAGCTGGGATTGATGGGATAAAGATAGAAATGTTAAAAGCAGGTGGGGATATAGTTTTGGAGTGGTTGGTGCTATTATTTAATAAATGTATGAAAGAGGGTAAGGTACCTAGGGATTGGCAGAGAGTGTGCATAGTTCCTTTGTATAAAGGCAAAGGGGACAAAAGAGAGTGCAAAAATTATAAAGGAATAAGTCTGTTGAGTATACCTGGTAAAGTGTATGGTAGAGTTATTATTGAAAGAATTAAGAGTGAGACGGAGAGCAGGATAGCAGATGAACAAGGGGGCTTTAGGAAAGGTTGGGGGGTGTAGACCAAGTGTTTACAGTGAAACATATAGGTGAACAGTATTTAGATAAGGGTGAAGAGGTTTTTGTGGCATTTATGGATTTGGAAAAGGCGTATGATAGGGTGGATAGGGGGGGCAATGTGGCAGATGTTGCACGTGTATGGAATAGGAGGTAGGTTACTGAAAGCAGTGAAGAGTTTTTATGAGGATAGTGAGGCTCAAGTTAGAGTGTGTAGGAGGGAGGGGGACTATTTCCCAGTAAAAGTGGGCCTTAGACAAGGATGTGTGATGTCACCGTGGTTGTTCAATATATTTATAGATGGGGTTGTAAGAGAAGTGAATGCGAGGGTCTTGGCAAAAGGTGTGGGGTTAAAAGATAAAGAATCAAATACAAAGTGGGAGTTGTCACAGTTGCTTTTTGCTGATGACACTGTGTTTTGGGAGATTCTGAAGAGAAGGTGCAGAGGTTGGTGGATGAATTTGGTAGGGTATGTAAAGGAAGAAAATTGAAAGTGAATATAGGAAAGAGTAAGGTGATGAGGATAAAAAGATTAGGCGACGAAAGATTGGATATCAGATTGGAGGGAGAGAGTATGGAGGAGGTGAATGTATTCAGATATTTAGGAGTGGACATGTCAGCAGATGGGTCTATGAAGGATGAGGGGAATCACAGAATTGATGATGGGAAAAGGGTGAGTGGTGCACTTTGGAGTCTGTGGAGACAAAGAACTTTGTCCATGGAAGTAAAGAGGAAAATGTATGAGAGTATAGTTATACCAACACTCTTATTTGGGTGTGAAGCATGGGTGATGAATGTTGCAACGAGGAGAAGGCTGGAGGCAGTGGAGATGTCATGCAGGATTACCAAAACTATTATCCAGAGGGCTGAGGAGGGGTTGTTGAGATGGTTTGGACATGTAGAGAGAATGGAACGAAACAGAATGACTTCGAGAGTGTATAAATCTGTAGTGGAAGGAAGGCGGGGTAGGGGTCGGCCTAGGAAAGGTTGGAGTGAGGGGGTAAAGGAGGTTTTGTGTACGAGGGGCTTGGACTTCCAGCAAGCATGCGTGAGCGTATTTGATAGGAGTGAATGGAGAGAAATGGTTTTTAATACTTGACGTGCTGTTGGAGTGTGAGCAAAGTAACATTTATGAAGGGATTCAGGGAAACCGACAGGCTGGACTTGAGTCCTGGAGATGGGAAGTACAGTGTCTGCACTCTGAAGGAGGGGTGTTAATGTTGCAGTTTTATAACTGTAGTGTAAAGCACCCCCTCTGGCAAGACAGTGATGGAGTGAATGATGATGAAAGTTTTTCTTTTCGGGCCACCCTGCCTTGGTGGGAATCGGCCGATGAGTTAAATATATACATATATTATATATATATATATATATATATATATATATATATATATATATATATATATATATATATATATATATATATATATATATATATATATATATATATATATACATATAAATTCTATGGATGAGGGAGAACGTATTCAATGCAGAGACTGAAACATTCGCACGTGTGGCATGCATGCTCAGCGAGCACCTAGGGAAGGGAAAATAGCACCTTCAGATTACAACTTGAACACGGCAGCAAATGACATCTCCTCGAGAGAAAAAAATGGCATGTCAATGCTTCAGAAAATATTAATATATTATTATTTTTGTTTCATTGAATGTGCAGAATTCGAACCTGATAACTAATGTTTGCTAGTCTTACACTATACCTACTTATCCTGGAAGGATAAAATAAAACTGGCAACCTTTTCTCAAGTAATGCCTGCTGTCACTACAGTCTGATGCGTTAACTATGTACATGATTTTTGACAAACTCATCAGAAAAGTTGATCAACACATTTCAGTCTTGGTTTGAGATCCTCATCAGCAGCATTATTTTATTGTTATTATTATTATTGTTATTATTATTCTTATTCTTATTATTATTATTATTATTATTATTATTATTATTATTATTATTATTATTATTATTATATTATTAGTATTAATATTATTATTACTAGTAGTAGTAGTAGTAGTATTAGTAGTACTAGTAGTAGTAGTCGTAGGAGTAGTAGTAGTAGTAGGGAGATGCTAAATCAGTAGGGGACCTACTGCTCCTAAGAATAGCATTCCGACATCTCAGTAAGGAATCGTTCAAGACCCTGTACACCGTGTACGTCAGGCCATATTGGATTATTCAGCACCAGTTTGGAACTTATACCTGGCCATGCACATCAGGAAATTAGAGAAAATGCAAAGGTTTGCAACGAGACTAGTTCCGAAGCTAAGGAGCATGTCCTACGAGGGAAATCGATCTGACGACACTGGAGGACAGGAGAGATAGGGGGGATATGATAAGGACATAAAAAATACTGAGAGGAATCGACAATGTGAACAAAGACAGGATGTTCCAAAGATGGGACACAGCAACAAGGGGTCAGAGTTGGAAGTTGAAGACTCTATGAGTCCCAGGGATGTTGGAAAGTGATGTAGTGGAGGCAGGATCCATACATAGCTTTAGAAGAGGTATGATAAAGCTCATGGATCAGTGAGAGTGACCTAGTAGCAACCAGTGAAGAGGCGGGGCCAGGAGCTGTGAATCGACCCCTGCAACCACAGATAGGTGAGTACATACACACACTTCAATACTGACCAACGAAGAGGCGGGGCCAGGAGCTGTGAATCAACCCTTGCAATCACATATTAGAAAATGCATATAGGTCGGTTCACACACATGCGCGCACATACACACACACACACACACACACACACAAACAAGGGTCAGAGGAGACATGATAACGACATACAAAATACTGCGGGGAATTGACAAGGTAGATAGTGACAGGATGTTTCAGAGAGGGAACACAGAAACAAGGGGACACAACTAGAAGCTAAAGACTCAGATGATCATGTCAAAGGGATGTCAGGAAACATTTCTTCAGCCACAGAGTAGTCAGGAAGTGGAATGGACTAGAGAAAGATATAGTGGAGGCAGGAACCATACATAGTTTTAAGACAAGGTATGATAAAGCTCATGGAGCAGGGAGAGCAGAGACCCAGTAGCAGACAGCGAAGAGGCGGGGCCAGGAGCTGAGTCTCGACCCCTGCAACCACAATTAGGTGAGTACAATTAGGTGAGTACACACACACACACACATGATAAAGTAACAGAGGTAAGGCAAGAGAGAGAAGGGTGGGTTGATTGCATTTTCCTGGACTGCAGGAAGGCCTTCGACACAGTTCCTCACATGAGATTAGTAAAGAAGTTGGAAGATCAAGCATGTATAACAGGAAGGGCACTGGAATGGATCAGGGAATACCTCACAGGGAGACAACAACGGGTCATGGTGCGTGATGAGGTATCACAGTGGGCGCCTGTGACGAGCGGTGTACTGCATGGGTCAGTCCTAGGACCAGTGTTATTCTTGGTATATGTAAATGACATGACGGACGGGATAGACTTAGATGTGTCTCTGTTCGCAGATGATGTGAAATTAATGAGGAGAATCACATCGGAAGAGGACCAAGCAGGACTTCAAACAGACCTGGACAAGCTCGACATCTGGTTTAGCAACTGGCTTCTCGAATTCAATCCCTCCAAATGCAAAGTCATGAAGATCGGAGAAGGGCAAAGAAGACCGCTGACAGAGTACAGGCTAAGCGGACAAAGGCTACAAACCTCGGCAAAGGAGAAAGACTTTGGGGTGAGTATAACGCCAAGCACGTCTCCGGAGGCACACATCAACCAGATAACTGCGGCAGCATATGGGCGACTGGCAAACCTAAGATTAGTGTTCCGTTACCTTAACAAGGAATCGTTCAAGACACTCTACACCGTGTACGTCAGGCCCATACTAGAATATGCACCACCAGTCTGGAACCCACACCTGGTCAAGCACGTAAAGAAACTAGAGAAAGTGCAAAGGTTTGCGACAAGGTTAGTTCCTCAACTCAGGGGACTGTCCTATGAAGAAAGGTTGAGGGAAATAGGACTAACAACACTGGAGGAAAGAAGGGTCATAGGAGACATGATAATGACATACAAAATACTGCGGGGAATTGACAAGGTAGACAGTGACAGGATGTTCCAGAGAGGGAACACAGAAACAAGGGGACACAACTGGAAGCTGAAGACTCAGATGAGTCAAAGGGATGTTAGGAAGCATTTCTTCAGCCAAAGAGTAGTCAGGAAGTGGAATAGTCTAGAGAAAGATATAGTGGAGGCAGGAACCATACATAGTTTTAAGACAAGGTATGATAAAGTTCATGGAGCAGGGAGAGCAGAGACCCAGTAGCGGACAGCGAAGAGGCGGGGCCAGGATCTGAGTCTCGATCCCTGCAACCACAATTAGGTGAGTACAATTAGGTGAGTACACACACATACACACACACAAACACACACACACACACACACACACACACACACACACACATCACACAAACACACACACACACACACATCAAAACGAGGTTTGATAAAGCTCATGGAGCAGGGAGAGAGAGGACCTAGTAGCAGTCATTGAAGAGGCGGGGCCAGGAGCTATGACTCGACCCCTGCAACCACAAATAGGTGAGTACACACACACTGGAGGACAGGAGGGTTAGGGGAGACATGATAATGACATACAAAATACTGTGTGGTATAGATAAGGTGGACAGAGACAGGATGTTCCAGAGAGGGGACACAGAAACAAGGGGTCACAATTGGAAGTTGAAGACTCAGACGAGTCAAAGGGATGCTAGGAAGTATTTCTTCAGTCATAGAGTTGTCAGAAAGTGGAATAGTCTAGCAAGTGATGTAGTGGAGGCAGGAACCATACATAGCTTTAAGACGAGGTATGATAATGCTCATGGAGCAGGGAGAGAGAGGACCTAGTAGTGGTCAGTGAAGAGGCGGGGTCAGGAGGTAAGTCTCGACCCCTGCAACCATAATTAGGTGAATTAAGTGAGTACACACACATACACACACACACACACACACACACACACACACACACACACATCACATCACAGACTAAAAAAAAAGGCTGCCAGAGAGCAGGACGAAAAACCAGGGGACTGGAGGATGAGTCTACGAAGGAAGATTGGGTAGCAGAACTCATGAAAAGGGAACAAGAGTGGGGAAGGAAGCTAGAAGAGCTTAGGAAGAAAATGGAGGAGAGGATAGTTGCAGAGAGCAGGAAATGGGAGCTAGAAACCACAGCAGCATAGGATGAGATACAGAGCTAAGAAGAGAAATTGAAAATCTGAAATAATCTTAAAAACCAAAGAGCCTAACAGGAATGACATCAGTGACTACTACATCAGTCACAAATGAGTTAAACTGTATGCAAAGGCCCTATCAGATCACCGTGGAGCCCAGGAAACACGAGGAGCGCACCAGAAAGAAACGACGGGATTGAAGAAAATGAAAGAGCTAAGTTATACGCAGAGGCCACGGCGGTGTCCAGGAAAAGTTGAGAAGGGAAAATGACAGAGCACTGGACACAGGGACAGCAGATAGAGAAGAGATTGAAGAAATTAAATCTGTGATAGAGGCAGCTAAATCGAATCAGGGCATACAAAAGGAACTGCAGTGGGAGAATAAAAGGGAGAGGTCAATCTTTGTTTATGGGCTCCAGGAAGTTGAAGGGAAAACTTACGAAGCAAGAAGACAGAGGGAGAAAAAAGCGATTGAAGTATCATGAAAACAATAGGAGAGTACGACATGACCCAGCTGACAAATTTTCTAACAATAAGAAGAGGAAGAAACTGGCTAATCAAGGTGATTTTCAAGGCTCATTAACTGTTCATTAAAAACCATTGGGGATTTGAGGAACTGGAAGAAATGGACAGAATGAGCGAAATGGACTACATATTAGGAACAATTCAGTCTGGGGGCCCTAAGTTGGTAATTGCAGTAATGTACAACCTCCACAGAACTGCAGGAGGCTAAGAGAAGAATATGAAGAGAGCAACATAGCAATGGTGGACACACTAGCTGAGGTGGCCAGAAGAGCGCACTTGGGTAGAACGAAGTTACTGGTTATGGGTGATTTCAATCACTAGGAGATTGACTGGGAAAGCCTGGAGGGATTTAACAGAAGGAATAACATAAAAAAAAGTTGGAAAGAATCTAGCACCTACCTGTGGAGTCCATAAAGAACATAAAGGCACAATACTGTGACTGGAACAATACACAAATGACCCCACTTTCTTTTTACTACTCTCTTTGTCCCATCCCAGCCCACCTCTCGTATATATACTGGCTTCTTTAACTTCGTGTATTAGTGTGTGATTAGTTAATGGTCCAAGTTGGACCGAAACGTCGTCATTAGCTTCTTCCTCCTGTGTGCGGGTTATTTGTTTGTTGTGTTCTTATTTAATGTTTCATCTAACAAGTTAATTACAAAATTTTTATTAGCATATCAGACATAGACAGAGATGTAATCCACAGCACCGTGTCATCCTTTGCAGACGATACTAGGATCTGCATGAGACTGTCAACTATTGAAGACACGGTTAATCTCCAAGAAGATATAAACCAAGTTTTCCGATGGGCAACAGAAAACAATATGATGTTCAATGAAGACAAATTCCAACTACTCCGTTATGGAAAACTGGAGGGGATAATAACTAGAACTGAGTATACTACAAACTCTGATCATACAATAGAACTGAAAAACATTGTGAGGGACTTGGGAGTGGTAATGTCTGAGGATCTCACTTTCAAGGATCACAACATTGCCACGATCACAATTGCAAAGAAAATGATAGGATGGATAATGAGAACGTTTAAAACAAGAGATGCCAAGCCAATGATGTTCCCTTTCAAATCACTTGTTCTCTCTAGACTGGAATACTGCTGTACATTAACATCTCCGATCAAAGCAGGTGAAATTGCAGATCTAGAGAGTGTACAGAGAACCTTTACTGCACATATAAGTTCCATCAAACACCTCAACTACAGGGAACGCTTGGAAGCACTTGACTTGTACTCGCTGGAACGCAGGCGAGAGATATATCATATATTTCTAGAAGGAATGGTTCCGAATCTGCACACAGAAATCACTCCCTACGAAAGTAAAAGACTGGGCAGGCGGTGCATAATACCCCCAATGAAAAGTAGGGGCGCCATTGGTACACTAAGAGAAAACACCAAAAGTGTCCACGGCCCAAGACTGTTTAACAGCCTCCCACCATGTATAAGGGAGCTGGACAGATACTTAAAGTCGGTGCCGAATCAACCTGGCTGTGGTTCATACGTTGGACTTGGTGCGGCCAGCAGTAACAGCCTGGTTGATCAGCCCTGATCCACCGGGAGGCCTGGTCGTGGAGCGGGCCGCGGGGGCGTTGATCTCCGGAATACCCTCCAGGTAGACTCCAGGTAGAATGTTTAGTCGATTCACTGTTTTCAATTACGTCTAACTTGCATTTTAGTTTGTTTTTGAGACCTTTAAAAGCTCTTCTGAGTTTTGTTATAACAATGATTTACATACTATTTTCTAATCTAATGGAATAGCTTATTAAAATAATATTTTTGGGGATTTCAATACTTTCAAGGCCTCCTCTTTTTCTGTTTGAGTAATTTCAATATGTTTCTGGACAATAATTCTCATGAAATTATCAATGTGGCGATCTTTCATGTCAAGAATCTATTTGGCTATTTTTTTTTCACACAGTTTTTAAGAAAATCTTAATTAAGCTTATGTGACTTGATCAGTGCAGAAGATGACTGGGAAACAAAAGAAATAAGATTAGGAAAACTTAGCGAGGATATTCTGAAGGTTCATGTGGTATCCATTGATGCAATTAAATCAGACTAAAGAGATATCACACTACTCAAAATAACAACTTATTTGTTTCCTATCTGAAGACCTCAGGAATTACGATTAACCATCGCCTTACCAACACTCATTGAGATTATTAAACTTTGTATCATTGATGCAAATTTTGTGTTTAATAATGCCGAGTTTCACACTCATTAGTTTGTTATGGAAATGGGAAATCCTCTCTCATCAGTCCTCAGCAATTTGTACATCGAAAATGTTGAAACAAGACTTGTACACAGAATTCTTCCTGAGGAAGCTGAGTGGTACAGATATGTTGATGTTTTATGCCTAATGCCAAAGAATATAGATATAAACTATTTCAGTTTTTAATTAAATCGTCTAAGCTCATTCCATAAAGTACTTTTTTAGATGTCTTAATCATTAAGGCAAACCATGACTTTAAATTAAAATATACAGAAAACCGACAAATAACTGTTCTTATGTGCTCTATGATTTTTCACATCATGATAGAGTTAAATTTTCTGCATCCTCATCCATATTTTCGCGAGTTCTAAATATTTGCAGCCCAGAGTTCATAGATAAAGAAATTTTGAAGTTTTATGAAATGTCGAATGATCTAATATTCCCAAAAACTTAATTAACAGATATTTTAAGATTGCCAAAAATACATTTTACATTCGAAAAAAAATATATTGATTCTCCCTTACTATGGAAACATTCTTGATATACCTTCTCTACTTCAGAATTTTAAAATAAATGTTTTTTTGTAATCTTGATTCAGTAAAAAAAGACATTTGATTAAGAATTCCCCCTAAAATGCTGATAGCTGTGTCCATAAGATTCCTTGTAAAATATGCAAAAAGTTTATTACGGTCTAACTAGAAAAAAACTAAGATTACAAAAACATAAATGTAGAATTAAAATTGAACAAGAGCCTAATAATCCGTTTGTTCATGTGAGATATTTTTACCACCAATTGATTTTCAAAAAGCCGAACAAATTCTATGAAGCCGGTCTATGGTTGAGAGAAATATAATGGAATTAAGTTAAAAAAAAAATTGATTTTAATATGAATATTAGATTATGGTTATAACAATTAGATTAATTTATGATTAATAAAATTTGTGAGGAATTTAATCTATGCATGTCATGTCACTCATTACTTTCATTTGACATGCTCAACGTGCTGGGTCAGGTGTGAGGTCATATGTGATGTGATAGAAAGGAAGCGATTCGAAATTTTCTATCCATCCTAACCACCTCCTACTTTAGTTTTTAACTTTCCTCTCTCTTTATATATATATATATATATATATATATATATATATATATATATATATATATATATATATATATATATATATATATATATCATATATATATATATATATATATCATTTCAATCTGCGGCAGGCCAGGATTCGACCCCACGAACATTGTCCCGCCTCAAGAGGCCAAACATTGTCGCCCTACCATATGAACCATCGATCCTACAAACAACATGAGCCTAACGCACTAGACTTGTTTCATGTTGCGAGGACACTCGTGGCAGATGTATGCTCATGGAGTAATTTCAGCCTCCTCCTGTTTCAATACCCGCCTCCACAAGCAGTCTATATAGCAATGAAACCACGAAACAAGTGGGTTTAAATCACTTACAAAACTGCGACAGGACAGGGTTCCATCCAACTAGGCTCATGTTGTTTGCAGGATCGATGGCTCAGATGGTAGGGCGACATGTACAATGTTTGTCCTGTTGAGGCGGGACAATGTTCGTGGGGTCGAATCCTGCCTGCCGCAGTTTGGTAAATGGTTCAAAACCACTTGTTTTGTGGTTTCATTGATATATATATATATATATATATATATATATATATATATATATATATATATATATATATATATATATATATATATATATATATAGTACGCACTCATATATACATATATGTATATGTCAATATTGCGACTTGCCGGGAACAGAACCCCCGATCCTTTAGCACACATCGTGAGAACCCCGCGAAAATTCTAAAATGCCTTAATCCACTCGGCCATCAATGATGGATTAAGGCGTCTCGGGGTTCGTTTCCCGGGTAGTCACAGTATTGTTAATTGCTTAAAACCACTCATTAGTGGATACATTACTATATATATATATATATATATATATATATATATATATATATATATATATATATATATATATATATATATATATATATATAAGCGTGCCGAATAGGTAAAACTCTTGTACGTTTAAAGATATATTTTTTTATTTATGTTAATGTAAAAATTAATATTTTTTACCAAAAGAACCTTAGAAAACTTACCTAACTTTATATTAACAAGACCAATTACATTTAGCCTAATCCTACTTAATATATTTTAGATAAGTTTACAATAATAAACAAACACAATGATATATATTTTTCGTAAAGTTCAGAATGATTTTTGCTAAATTATTGCATACACAAATTTTCGCTTGCCATATAGGGCAAGAAGAGGGTTTATATATATATATATATATATATATATATATATATATATATATATATATATATATATATATATATATATATATATATATATATATATATATATATATACATGTATATATATATATGTCGTGCCGATTAGGTAAAACTTGCGATTTTGGCTTAAATAGCAACGCTCATCTTGCCATATAAGACAAGCGAAAATTTGTGTATGCAATAATTTCGCAAATATCATTCTGAACCTAACGAAAAAATATTTGATTGTGTATGTTTATTATTAAATTATTGTAAACGTATCCAAAATATATTTAGTTGGGTTAGGCTAAATTGCGCTTGTTATAATAAGGTTAGGTAAGTTTTCTAAGATTCTTTTGGTACAAAATTATAAATTTTTACATTAACATTAATGAAAAAAATATATCTTTAAACGTATAAGATAAAATTTTAGAAAGGACTTAATTTTAAATAAGTTCTTGCTAATTGACCAGTTTTACCTATAAGGCACAACATATATATATATATATATATATATATATATATATATATATATATATATATATATATATATATATATATATATATATATATATATTCATATATATAATGCATGGTAGATGAGATAATATTTCTAGTGTTATGCCTCATTTATTACTACCTCAAGATGCACATCGGTTCTCATAACTTTTATTACGTAGGAAAGTTTAAATTCTTCCTTTTATCTTTTAGCGATATTTTTAGGTATTTAATGTGATTATTTTTACCAAATTTTCTCCATGGGCTGACGTTAAATGGATATTGCAATTGTCTCTAAGTCTGTCTTTGTTTTCTAATATTATTAGTCGCCGAAGATTATATATATATATATATATATATATATATATATATATATATATATATATATATATATATATATATATAGATACTTATATATATATATATATATATATATATATATATATATATATATATATATAATATATATATATATATATATATATATATATATATATATATATAAATATATATATAAAGATATAACATGATATAAAATATGCAATATGAAATAGAGAATTCAGGTGTATATCACATTATCAAGAACTATAATATATATAAAAATAGATACTTATATATATATAAATATATATATATATATATATATATATATATATATATATATATATATATATATATATACATAATATATATTTGAATACTTTCATAGACACTATGTATATTTACTGTTGTTTGGCCCCTCCACTCATTTTTTAGTTTCTGCTTCAGTAAAAAAGAAAACCATGGCTGTGTTAGTCCCTATGAAGATCAATGACTTCCAATGTCTTAATTTTTTTCCGTGCTTCCCATGTGTTCATGTCTTGAGATGTTCATTGTGGATATCCTTGCTGAATAATATAGCTGAATACTGACCGTTCTTTGCATTTTATGGGGAAAGTGAAATCTCACTGTTCAGTTTCCTCCTTACTGAAGACAGTGAAGATTATCTATGATACGAAAGATAATAAACCTTCCCATTGTTGCTCAAAATATTATACATTCTTCCTGTTACTCTAGACAATAAGTATTCTCCGTCTTACTGAAGACTGTTAACATTCTAATTTTTACTGCAAACAATAATCATTCTCTTTACTACTAAGGACAGTAACAATCTTCTTACTTAAGACAATATACATTCTTCTCGTTACTTAAGACAATATACATTCTTCTCGTTACTTAAGACAATATACATTCTTCTCCTTACTTAAGACAATGTACATTCTTCTCGTTACTTAAGACAATGTACATTCTTCTCGTTACTTAAGACAATATACATTCTTCTCCTTACTTAAGACAATGTACATTCTTCTCGTTACTTAAGACAATATACATTATTCTCCTTACTTAAGACAATGTACATTCTTCTCGTTACTTAAGACAATATACATTCTTCTCGTTACTTAAGACAATATACATTATTCTCCTTAAGACAATATACATTCGTCTCGTTACTTAAGACAATATACATTCTTCTCGTTACTTAAGACAATATACATTCTTCTCGTTACTTAAGACAGCAAACATTTTAATCGTTGTTCAGGAGAGTAAACGATCTCCTCGACAGTCACGACAGTGAATATATTTTTTGTTATTCAAGACAAAGGATATTCTCATCGTTATTCAAAACAATGAACATTCTTCATTATTCAAGACAGTAAACAATCTCCCTCATACTCAAGACAATAAACAATCTCCCTCGCACTCAAGACAGTAAACAATCTCCCTCATACTCAAGACAGTAAACAATCTCCCTCATACTCAAGACAGTAAACAATCTCCCTCTTACTTAAGACAGTAAACAATCTCCTTTATACTTAAGACAGAAATATGCTCTCGTTACTCAGGACAGCAAACATTTTCCTCGTTACTTCATGTAGTAATCACACCCTTCATTACTCAAGACAACAACCATTCCCTGTTACTCAAGACAACAACCATTCCCTGTTACTCAAGACAACAACCATTCCCTGTTACTCAAGACAACAACCATTCCTTGTTACTCAAGACAACAACCATTCCCTGTTACTCAAGACAACAACCATTCCCTGTTACTCAAGACAACAACCATTCCCTGTTACTCAAGACAACAACCATTCCCTGTTACTCAAGACAACAACCATTCCCTGTTACTCAAGACAACAACCATTCCCTGTTACTGAAGACATCAAACATTCCCTGTTACTGAAGACAGCAAACATTCCCTGTTACTGAAGACAGCAAACATTCCCTGTTAGTGAAGACATCAAACATTCCCTGTTACTGAAGACATCAAACATTCCCTGTTACTGAAGACAGCAAACATTCCCTGTTACTGAAGACAGCAAACATTCCCTGTTACTCAAGACAGCAAACATTCCCTGTTACTGAAGACATCAAACATTCTTCTTGTTTCTTATGAGAGTAAACATTATCCCCTTTCTCAAGACAGTAAACATTCTACCACAGACGACAGCATACATTCTTCCTGTTGTTCAGACCAGTAAATATTGTCCCTGTTACTCCTGACAGTGAATATTCCGTTTGGTACTGAAGACAATACACATTTTCCCTGTTACTTAAGGGGAGTTTGATTGAGTCAGGACATTAAAGATTACATACAACATGAGACAGAGCACAAAAACATAGAATAATTTATAAAGCGCTGTGAACTCATAGGATGAGCTGGAAGAGCTAAGAAAAATTTAAAATGTCGAGCAATATCTTGCTGAAACTCGAGATAGCTGGAGCTCTACGGTAGTGCAAACTCGCTTTAAAACATTAGTAAAAGGTATGTCTATTTAGCTGAATATTATACCAGAGTGCATTGATGCCACGTTACGTATTTTAAGTCCATACTACTCAGAATAATGCTTAGGCAAAAAAAAAAAAAAAAAGAAACCAAGGGAGGAAATAATCTACTTCGTTGATAAAAGCTTTGGGTAACCTGGAATAATTACAGTAACGCTAACTGCTGCTATATAAAGTTTTGAAAGAATGAACGGCTCGAGTCATTCTAATAATTAAAACTCATTCTGGCAAGAAGAGTTACGATTTTTATTTTAAAGTAGATTAAATTTGAATGAGTATATTATAATTTTAGCCAACTTTATTTTGTAAGTCGAGCTCAGTTTATCCTACTGCCTCAGAACTCTTACCAAGTAGTATAGAATAATATCATAGTAATATCTTAGTATCATAGAATATAAACCTTCTCTTTCATTATGTTTTTAAACCACGAACAACAACGATAGGCAGCTTTTTCTTTAGTACTTTATTTATATTCCATCTACGTATGTTACCTTTAAGCACATTACTAATTATAACCGTTCAGGACCAGCAATTCTAAATCACAACCTTTGTAGAAATTATATTACAATGTTTCTTTAGATATTCAAACACCGATTCCTTAACTGATTAATATAAACAACAAGACGTCTAAGATTGATCTCGTGTGATACTCTACTCATCCCCGACAGGAATCGCTCGGCCCTCGGGTGCTGTCGGTGAGTCATGAGTGCCAGTAGCGTGTCCTAGGTAATGCGAGGGTGCCCCTGGTCTTGATTACAAGACGTAGTCCTTTTTATGGCGACATAGTCCACATTAAGATGATCAGTTGTCGCCGTCTGGTTAATTCAACCTCCTTCGACCAGAAGCACCACTGAGTGTACTCCTTTGTTCTTGTGGCTCTGCTAACTGAATAATTTTTGTTAACGTATTACAATAAATTGTAGCACTGCGCCATAAACCGAGGCAGTTTTATTGTGGTTAGTTTCCCAATAAGTGTCTGGTCCACTCATGACACAGCGAGTCACAGGAGCACAGTCCTGGGATAAACACAGTGAGGCGTGTGGTGTGTTGTGAGGTCTTGGGTGACGCCGTGTTGGGGCATCCCTGGAGCACCCGTTGCCTGACACCCTACTTACTGTTGCTAATATCCCGAATTGTGCATGATGACAATAATCCTTGTTTGCCGATATTCCTCCTCGTCACTGCGAGCCTGACACTGTCAATCCAGTGTATTTGTTACTCTCATTTAAATTTAACTACTTGTACCAATTCCTTTTCAGTACGTTTTTTAAACCACCAAGAATTTCTCTATCATTCGTGGAACCTTTAGTATGCGTTAGATACATTAATTGGTGTCATTTTAGTCTCAGCGAGTTGGAGTCAATAAACTTTTCAGAATCATGATATTAATGTTTCTTGTTCAAAACAGTGAAGTGACTTCCTTTAAATACTTTAGCTTTAACTTTAGTTTGATGCTTCCAAACTTTATGGTGGGACAGGTGTTCTGTGAGTCCCACGGCTACTAGGTACTTCTCCCATCATTACTCTGTCTTGCAGCCGAGTCAGACTATGCAGTGAGGAACTAAATAAAATAGAGAGAAGTATTAAACATGCATGTCAGCTAAACTGCATGATCTAAAAATCTATAAATTGAAATATTTAGACAAATATAAAATAAACTTAAAGCTTATATATATATATATATATATATATATATATATATATATATATATATATATATATATATATATATATATATATATATATATATATATATATATATATATATATATATTTATATATATAAAACCCTAATGCATTTAAAGTTTTAAACACTTGGTTGGAATGTTTAGACCTGTCACTGCTACTAAACCAACTAATATGTTATTACTCTGTGGTGTGCTCGGTCTCCAGGAGTGGCAATCGCAAATAAATGTGAGTTATAAAATGTTAATGATCTGTCTGTGTCAGCATTTTATGTGTGTCGTCACATATTTGTAAATATTTACCTTAGGCAATAAGTGAAGGCATGGAAAAGAAGATTTTTACATGTGGTACGGTGGAAATATATTTTTTTGGTGGCCGGGTTAGTTTGTATTTAGTACACTCGCTTCAATTTTATTTGTTGCTAACTCAGTGGATGAAGATGGTGTTGAAAGCTGCCCTTAGCTGCTCGCTGTTGTCTTGCAATGTCTGCATGTACATGCATTACCGTCCAATGTAAATAGTCGCGCATTTTTGCGTGTAATGAAAAGTTAAATTTTATCTAACGTAAGCACGAGAGCACGTAGGAACACGAAAGTTAGCACGTAGGAACACGAAATTTAGCACGTAGGAACACGAAATTTAGCACGTAGGAACACGAAAGTTAGCACGTAGAAATACGAAGTGAGCACTTAGGTACATGATGGTAAGCATGTATGAAGATAGAAAAGTGCATTTTGTGACACGAAGGCGCACCTGTGAGAACAGGGAGGTAAGCACTTAGAAACATCAGAGACATGGAGGTAAGCACTTAAGAACACGAGAGATATAGAGGTAAGCACTTAAGAACAGTAAGCTCATAGTTACACTCAAGAACGAATGAACACGAAAATATGCACGTAGGTATACGGAAGTCAGCACATTAAAAACATGAATGTAAACTCGTAAGGGAACGGAAGTAAAAAATGTAGGAAAACGGAAGTAAGGTTGTGGAACAAGAAACAAAGGATGTAGAAACATGAAAACACCGAGGATAACAGAAGTAAGCATATAGGAACGCGGAAGGAAGAATGAAGGAAGAGGGGCATAAGCATGCAGGATCACCGAAGGTGAGCTAAATGAAAGTGAGAACACCCGACAACGATGTGATTTCACAAACTGTGTTGTATTTATTGGCCTTTATGCAACTATATACTGATGGTTAACATGTATGTTCTGTGAGTACTGGTTGTTAACATTGATGTTCTGTGAGTACTGATGGTTAACATGTATGTTCTGTGAGTACTGATGGTTAACATGTATGTTCTGTGAGTACTGATGGTTAACATGTATGTTCTGTGAGTACTGATGGTTAACATGTATGTTCTGTGAGTACTGATGGTTAACATGTATGTTATGTGAGTACTGGTGGTTAACATGTATGTTCTGTGAGTACTGATGGTTAACATGTATGTTCTGTGAGTACTGATGTTAACATGTATGTTCTGTGAGTACTGTGGTTAACATGTATGTTTGTGAGTACTGGATGTTAACATGTATGTTCTGTGAGTACTGATAATTAACATGTATGTTATGTGAGTACTGATAGTTAACATGTATGTTCTGTGAGTACTGATGGTTAACATGTATGTTTATGTGATTACTGGTGGTTAACATGGATGTTCTGTGAGTACTGATGGTTAACATGTATGTTTATGTGAGTACTGGTGGTTAACATGTATGTTCTGTGAGTACTGGTGGTTAACATGTATGTTCTGTGAGTACTGATGGTTAACATGTATGTTCTGTGAGTACTGATTGTTAACATGTATGTTCTGTGAGTACTGATTGTTAACATGTATGTTCTGTGAGTACTGATGGTTAACATATATGTTCTGTGAGTACTGATGGTTAACATGTATGTTCTGTGAGTACTGATGGTTAACATGTATGTTCTGTGAGTACTGGTGGTTAACATGTATGTTCTGTGAGTACTGGTGGTTAACATGTATGTTATGTGAGTACTGGTGGTTAACATGTATGTTTATGTGAGTACTGGTGGTTAGCATGTATGTTCTGTGAGTACTGGTGGTTAACATGTATGTTTATGTGAGTACTGATGGTTAACATGTATGTTTATGTGAGTACTGGTGGTTAGCATGTATGTTTATGTGAGTACTGATGGTTAACATGTATGTTATGTGAGTACTGATGGTTAACATGTATGTTTATGTGAGTACTGATGGTTAACATGTATGTTTATGTGAGTATTGGTGGTTAACATGTATGTTTATGTGAGTACTGATGGTTAACATGTATGTTTATGTGAGTACTGATGGTTAACATGTATGTTTATGTGAGTACTGGTGGTTAACATGTATGTTTATGTGAGTACTGGTGGTTAACATGTATGTTTATGTGAGTACTGGTGGTTAACATGTATGTTTATGTGAGTACTGGTGGTTAACATGTATGTTTATGTGAGTACTGGTGGTTAACGGATGCGTTGCTTTGAGTGCACTGATAGATAACAGGTGTGCTTTATGTGCACTGATAGATAACAGATGTGCTTTATGTGCACTGATAGATAACAGATGTGCTTTATGTGCACTGATAGATAACAGGTGTTCTTTATGTGCACTGATTGATAACAGGTGTGCTTTATGTGCACTGATTGATAACAGGTGTTCTTTATATGTACTGATAGATAACAGGTGTTCTTTATATGCACTAATAGATAACAGGTGTTCTTTATGTGCACTGATTGATAACAGGTGTGCTTTATGTGCACTGATTGATAACAGGTTTTCTTTATGTGCACTGATAGATAACATGTGTGCTTTATGTGCACTGATAGATAACAGGTGTTCTTTATATGTACTGATAGATACCAGGTGTTCTTTATATGCACTAATAGATAACAGGTGTTCTTTTTGTGCACTGATAGATAACAGGTGTGCTTTATATGCACTGATAGATAACAGGTGTTCTTTATATGCACTGATAGATAACGGATGTGCTTTGTGAACACTAGCAAATATTCATATAAATGGAAGTAATATGATAAGAAATCATTATATTTATCAATGTAAATTAGTTTATATATAGTAAAAAATAAGCAGGTCAAAATTTAGTTTTATATATAAACATTGTATTAAATAATGCTTATTACCTTCTGAACTGAGCCTAAGAGTACAGGTTTTTTTAAACCTTTTCAGCTCTTTTCCAGGATGGTGACATTTTTAGATTTAGGAAATTAAATAAGCAGAAAGTAGGAGAAAGATTTATCTCGACAAGCAGACTTTTATCGGTGGTGTTGTGGCTGTTGTATGACCACTGCAGTATAGGTAAATAATAGCAATAACAATAAAGTTAACTGCATTCCATTAAATTATTTACATAACACAATTCAACAATTATTAACATTTTCCAGCACTTGACAGGTCACCTACATTCGTCCTGCTGCTGTCCATAACTTTCATTGTATGGGAATGAATTATATGATTTAGGTTTATATACTGTCTCATATTCACAGTTTCCTGATCAACACTCGCGATTTTCTATCATTTTTCTTTATCCACATGAAAGGTTTTTACTTAACCATGAGTCGAATTACAATATATCGTTACTTCAACTATCATCAAATAAATAATCTTTGAAAAACACCAAAAGCAAGAGACACGTATTCGCAGCTGATACCATTTCTCACATGTTCTAATCTTTCGTATTTTTTTCCTTTCCGCTGCAACTCTGGCACTGCTGGATCCTCCACCAACTCTGGCACTGCTGGATCCTCCACCAACTCTGGCACTGCTGGATCCTCCACCAACTCTGGCACTGCTGAATCCTCCACCACAATAACAATGACATGATTTACCTTAACCATTACTCTCACTCTACTTGCTTAACAATTAACTGTTTAAAAACCTTACCAACTGGTTCCTCACACCAATAACTATTGCTACCATCTTTAACTTATTATGATTTACTTAATGCAATTACTTATTAAAACACACTCACACTCACACACACACATACACACACACACATTCACACACACACACATACACACACACACACACATTCACACACACATACATACACACAC
Organism: Cherax destructor; assembly: GCA_009830355.1. Lineage (NCBI taxonomy): Eukaryota > Metazoa > Arthropoda > Malacostraca > Decapoda > Parastacidae > Cherax > Cherax destructor. Next base: position 28,237 of record WNWK01011950.1, on the reverse strand, counting down.
ATACACACTCACACACACACACACACACACACACACACAGTCGTTGATGGTGCACACAAGCGAGACAGTGAGACTCAAGTTCTTCATCGACCTGTTGATGACCAAATGTCACCCGGTGATGCTGGTCGGCTGCTCAGGGTGTGGCAAGTCAGCGCTCCTCAATGAGAAGCTTAACTCACTCCCGGAGGAGTTCTCAGTTTGCAATGTACCATTCAACTACTACACCACCTCAGGTAAGTCTGCCAAGCTACAGTAAACTTTCTTAAGTTTAGAATCGTAGTTTAATATAGCTTGATGTTATCTTCTACTTTGCTCAGACTTGTTGTCTAATACCTCTCTCCCTAGAATCTTGTTCTCTAATACCTGCCTACCCAGCTTCTTGCTGTATAATACCTGCCTACGCAGCTTCTTGCTGTCTAATACCTGCCTACGCAGCTTCTTGCTGTCTAATACCTGCCTACGCAGCTTCTTGCTGTCTAATACCTGCCTACCCAGCTTCTTGCTGTCTAATACCTGCCTACGCAGCTTCTTGCTGTCTAATACCTGCCTACCCAGCTTCTTGCTGTCTAATACCTGCCTACGCAACTTCTTGCGTAGAGGACACCTCCTTTCCCAGCATCCAGTTGTCTAATTATTTCCTTCCCACCTTCGTCATATGTAATGTCTGTCTCGCATTTGTCATGTTTTCTATTTCCTAGCTCATTAGTACCATCATGTGTATTAATTAATTAAGAAATTCTGTCTTGTCATTTTATTCACCAGCACTCTTCTGTGCATCCTCAGTTCTAATACTTTCCTTCCTAGACGCATTTTGTCTAATATCTGCTTCTCTAGTTTTATATTTTCCAATACCCCTTTCGCTAGCATCATGTTTGTTTATTCCTGCCTCTAGAGTCATGTTGTTTAGTGTTTGCCTCTTAAATGTAAAGGTTAATATCTGTCTCCCCAGTATTATGTTGTCTAACACCTGGCTCTCAATCATAGTGTAATAATTCCTACCTATAATCAGGTGTAAAGCCTGTTTCCTTAGTGGTATGTGTTGTCTGATACCTCCCTTCCTAGTTAACAGGTACTATAATGACTCCACTTGTACCAGCTGATCCCATGTCTTGTTTACTTCAGAGTTGCTTCAGCGTGTGTTGGAGAAGCCGCTGGAGAAGAAAGCAGGAAGGAACTACGCTCCTCCAGGCAATAAGAAGCTTGTGTACTTAATTGACGACATAAACATGCCAATGGTAAGTGAAACAGTATCGACATAATTAAGCTAGCAAATAGCGCGCTTTATTATTTTAAGTTGCACATTACAGGAATATCTCACCCAGTATTACCAAGTCATATACTATTAGTGTTTGACTGGGTTCAGCTTTAGTCTCATTTCATATATTGTTGGATTAATGATGGTATTGGGTTTATTTTGTTTCTAAGGTAAGTAAACACGCAGATGGTACTGCCGAGCCCCTATTCCATACAGAGACAATGACACTGACGACCTAGTTGTTGATGCTAGGATGTAGCCTGAGAAAGTGAGAGCATGGCATGGTTCACATGGCCCATACTGCCACAATTGACCAACAGATGCCACCACTTAAGGTGGCTTTGTGGACAAGATATATCTATGGTCGGACGCTTTAAAGGCTAAAATTTGTAGGTTCACATTCACTTGACAACATACCCACGTCGTATTAACACTGCATATATGTTATAAATTACTCGCTTAACATTGTGATTTTTAAGTTTGGTATGACTTCACACAGTAACAGTTCAAAAGAATTTGAAGTCCCAAAAACGTATCTCCTCTGGGTAGGAAGGAGAATAAAATACATCAACAATTGTCTTCAGATTGGCTACTTCGGCAAAGAAAGAGCTGTGCAGACGAGTTCTTGTTCTGTAGCAATGCAGCTGCTACCAGGGCGAGAGAGGGAATTAACTTTTAGTTCTTCTATTTAGAATGGTATATAACCCCTTCCTCCCAACGTCAATATATCACATTACTCTTCCAGGATATAAGAGACTCTTGACCAATTGCGATTTCTATTTTGTATAATATTGAAGCAACAACTGTGACACATATACAGTACAGACAATAGCTAGATAGGCAAATATCACACAGAGGTTAAAAACACACAGAAGTTAAAATGACAGTAAATAGATGCTGAGAGTGAGGTGTGAGTGACAGGTCGACAATGAGGTCATGTGACCCCTGTGTTGTTAGGTAGGTGGTGCTTTGCCTGGTTGAGCGTCATGTATCCTAAATGTTGTAGTTTTCAGTATTATGTTCTATGGTGTCGGCGACGGCGATTGGCGAGGATTCCAAACATTGACGGCGTCTAAGATCTGTGGAGTCCCTGTGGAGGACAGAGCGTACCTGAAGTCGTCTCTGTTGCTGGCGTTTCGATGTTCATTCACACTGACCGAAAGATTTCTGCCTGTTTTCACTATATATTTCTTGGGACAGTACCCTCAGTAACTGTGTAGATGCCCGCTGTGGCAGTTAGAGGTGTGGGGCTGCGTCTCGTAATAAGATGATGTATTTACGGATGAAGAAGGATGGAAAATGAAGACGTGTGAAAACTTGTGTTAAGTTAATGCATTCCTCTTCAAGTAAACAAGGGCCGGAGGTGCAAAGAGCTCTCAGGAAGAAGCCAATAAGGACACCTCTTTTAGTGCCTGTGTCTTGGTGCGATCGTCCTTGTCAATTTGAAGAGAGATTTGTCGCTGTCGGGAGACCTGCACAGGAGGACGTCGAAGAAAGAAAGTGTACCATCTTATTCGAGTTCCACTGTAAATTTAATTGAAATGTTTGTGATAGAAAAACAAGATATCGTGGAAATATAAACACTAAAGCAGTATAATGTGATCCTTTATTGACAACGTTTCGCCCACGCAGTGGGCTTTATCAAGTCACAAACAGATATACCTGGGTAAAAGGTACGTGAGTATTTATAGGATGGAGTCAGGTGGAGTATGCTGGGTCAGGTGGAGAATGCTGGGTCAGGTGGAGAATGCTGGGTCAGGTGGAGTATGCTGGGTCAGGTGGAGAATGCTGGGTCAGGTGGAGTATGCTGGGTCAGGTGGAGAATGCTGGGTCAGGTGGAGAATGCTGCATGTGACGATCTTCCGAGTAGGGTGATAGAGTCTAGAACCTTGGGTAGGTTTAAAAAGAGATTTGATAAGTACATGAGTAGACCTTCTGCAGTGTTCCTCTATTCTTATGTTCTTATGTGGGATAGCGATGAAGAAGTTTCTTGGCAAGGGGTTCAGCTATGTTATAGAAGCCGTTGTTTTGGTTGAAGTTGTTGGATATACAGATAAGTGATGATTCCAGGATTCTTCGATATTAAGTGTTGTCTTCTCTGGCGATAAGTCTTGCATTTCTGTACTTGATTAAATGGTTGTGTGAATTTCGGTGTTGAGTACAGGCATTCCTTGGATCGTCAGATCTGCCTTCGTACTGGTGTTCTGAAATACGTGTTGGGAGGTCTCTGGATGTTTCGCAGACGTATAATGTGTAGATCAAGTGTTTACATTAAAGCATATATGTGAACAGTATTTAGATAAAGGTACGGAAGTTTTCATTGCATTTATGGATTTAGAAAAGGCATGTGATAGAGTGGATAGGGGAGCAATGTGGCAGATGTTGCAAGTGTATGGATTAGGTAGAAATGTACTAAATGCTGTAAGGAGTTTTTATGAGGATAGTGAGGCTCAGTTTAGGGTGTGTAGGAGAGAGGGAGATTACATCCCGGTAAAAGTAGATCTTAGACAGGGATGTGTGATGTCACCATGGTTGTTCACTGTATTTATAGATGGGGTTGTAAAAGAAGAGGGAGAGAGGTGAGATTAAATTATTGGGAATCAAATACAAAATGGGAGTTGACACAGTTACTTTTGCTGATGATACTGTGCTTTTGGGAGATTCTAAAGAAAAGTTACAAAGGTTAGTGGACGAGTAAGGGAGGGTGTGTAAAGGTAGAAAGTTGAAAGTGAACATAGATAAGAGTAAGGTGATGAGTGTATCAAACGATTTAGATAAATAAAAATTGGATATCACATTGCAGATAGGGATTATGGAAGAAGTGAATGTTTTCAGATATTTAGGAGTTGACTTGTCAGCGGATGGGTTTATGAAGGATGAGGTTAACCACAGAATTGATGAAGGAAAAAAGGTGAGTGGTGCGTTGAGGTATCTGTGGAGACAAAAAACGTTATCCATGGAGGCAAAGAAGGGAATGTACAAAAATATAGTGGAACCGAGACTTTTATATGGGTGTTAAGCTTGGGTTGTAAATGCTGCAGCGAGGAGGCGGCTGGATGCAGTGGAGATGTCCTGTCTAAGGGCAATGTGTGGTGTAAATATTATGCAGAGAATTTGAAGTGTATAAATTAGGAGGTGTGGAGTTACTAAAAGTGTTAGTCAGAGGGCTGAAGAGGGTTTGTTGAGGTGGTTTGGTCATTTAGAGAGAATGGAACAAAGTAGAATGACTTGGAGAGCGTATAAATCTGTAGGGAAAGAAAGGCGGGGTAGGGGTCGTCCTCGAAAAGGTTGAAGGGAGGGGGGACTTCTATACTGTCGTATTTGAGTGCCTCTGCAAAGACAGTGATTATGTCTCACGAAATCGTAATGACACGATTGCAAACAAACCATACCACGGGTGGGGTTCGAACCCGCGGTCACAGAGTCTCAAAACTCCAGACCGTCGCGTAAGCCACTAGGCCAGCTAGCTTCAATAAGATTCATCCAACTAGGTATATTTCTACACCATAGGAAGGTTAGCATAGGCACCACTGTGTCCACAAATGCAAGTTTTTACTGACGAATCTCCCGCTAGCATGGCCGTGACGAACTCTAGCTCAAGTCCCCATCAAAGCCGTCAACATGACTCACGAAATCGTAATGGTTTGTTTGCAATCGTGTCATTACGATTTCGTGAGTCATGTTGACGGCTTTGAGGGACTTGAGCTAGAGTTCGTCACGGCCATGCTAGCGGAGATTCGTCAGTAAAACTTGCATTTGTGGCACAGTGGTGCCTATGCTAACCTTCCTATGGTGTAGAAATATACCTAGTTGGATGAATCTTATTGAAGCTAGCTGGCCTAGTGGCTTACGCGACGGTCTGGAGTTTTGAGACTCTGTGACCGCGGTTCGAACCCCACCCGTGGTATGGTTAGTGATTATGTATGATTATATATATATATATATATATATATATATATATATATATATATATATATATATATATATATATATATATATATATATATATATATATATATGTCGTGCCGATTAGGTAAAACTTGCGATTTTGGCTTAAATAGCAACGCTCTTCTTGCCATATAAGACAAGTGAAAATTTGTGTATGCAATAATTTCGCCAAAATCATTCTGAACATAACGAAAAAAATATATTTCATTGTGTTTGTTTATTATTAAATTAATGTTAACGTATCTAAAATATATTTAGTTGGGTTAGGCTAAATTAAATTGCCCTTGTTGTAATAAGGTTAGGTAGGTTTTCAAAGTTTCTCTTGGTACAAAATTATAAATTCTTACATTAACAATAATGAAAAATATATATATTTAAACGTATAAGAGAAAATTTTAGAAAGGACTTAATTTTAGATGAGTTCTTGCTAATTGACCAGTTTTACCTAATCGGCACGACATATATATATGTATATGTATATATACTGGCCAGGGAGGTACAACATCGTTTAGGAGTGAAGAAGAGCAGGATGTGAGTGTGGGGGAGGTGCGTGAGGCATTACGTAGAATGAAAGGGGGTAAAGCAGCTGGAATTTACGGAATCATGACAGAAATGTTAAAAGCAGGGGGGGATATAGTGCTGGAGTGGTTGGTATTTTTGTTTATTAAATGTATGAAAGAGGGGAAGGTACCTAGGGATTGGCAGAGAGCTGTATAGTTCCTTTATATAAAGGGAAGGGGGATAAAAGAGAGTGTAAAAATTATAGGGGAATAAGTTTACTGAGTATACCAGGTAAAGTGTATGGCAGGGTTATTATTGAAAGAATTAGAGGTAAGACAGAGAGTAGGATTGCAGATGAGCAAGGAGGCTTTAGAGTGGGTAGGGGATGTGTAGATCAAGTGTTTACAGTGAAGCATATATGTGAACAGTATTTAGATAAAGGTAGAGAAGTTTTTATTGCATTAATGGATTTAGAAAAGGCATATGATAGAGTGGATAGGGGAGCAATGTGGCAAATGTTGCAAGTGTATGGAATAGGTAGTAAGTTACTGAAGGCTGTAAAGAGTTTTTATGAGGATAGTGAGGCTCAGGTTAGGGTGTGTAGGAGAGAGGGATATTACTTCCCGGTAAAAGTAGGTCTTAGACAGGGATGTGTAATGTCACCATGGTTGTTTAATATATTTATAGATGGGGTTGTAAAAGAAGTAAATGCTAGGGTGTTGGGGAGAGGGGTGGGATTAAATTATGGAGAATTAAATGCAAAATGGGAGTTGACACAGTTACTTTTTGCTGATGATACTGTGCTTATGGGAGATTCTAAAGAAAAGTTGCAAAGGTTAGTGGACGAGTTTGGGAGAGTGTGTAAAGGTAGAAAGTTAAAAGTGAACATAGATAAGAGTAAGGTGATGAGGGTATCAAACGATTTAAATAAAGAAAAATTGGATATCACATTGGAGAGAGGGATTATGGAAGAAGTAAATGTTTTCAGATATTTGGGAGTTGATGTGTCAGCGGATGGGTTTATGAAGGATGAGGTTAACCATAGAATTGATGAAGGAAAAAGGTGAGTGGTGCATTGAGGTATCTGTGGAGACAAAAACGTTATCCATGGAGGCAAAGAAGGGAATGTACGAAAGTATAGTGGTACCAACACTCTTATATGGGTGTGAAGCATGGGTTGTAAATGCTGCAGCGAGGAGGAGGCTGGAGGCAGTGGAGATGTCCTGTCTAAGGGCAATGTGTGGTGCAAATATTATGCAGAAAATTCGGAATGTGGAAATTAGGAGAAGGTGTGGAGTTACTAAAAGTATTTGTCAGAGGGCTGAAGAGGGGTTGTTGAGGTGGTTTGGTCATTTAGAGAGAACGGATCAAAGTAGAATGACTTGGAGAGCGTATAAATCTGTAGGGGAAGGAAGGCGGGGTAGGGGTCGTCCTAGAAAAGGTTGGAGGGAAGGGGTAAAGGAGGTTTTGTGGGCGAGGGGCTTGGACTTCCAGCAAGCATGTGTGAGCGTGTTAGATAGGAGTGAATGGAGACGAATGGTTTTGGGACATGACGATCTGTTGGAGTGTGAGCAGGGTAACATTTTGTGAAGGGATTCAGGGAAACCAGTTAATTGACTTAGTTGGACTTGAGTCCTGGAAATGGGAAGTACAATGCCTGCACTTTAAAGGAGGGGTCTGAGATAGTGACAGCTGGGAGGAACTTTTCTCAGCTGTCGTATCTGAGCTCCTCTGCAAAGACAGTGATTATGTATGAGTGTGGTGAAAGTGTTGAATGATGATGAAAGTATTTTCTTTTTGGGGATTTTCTTTCTTTTGGGTCACCCTGCCTCGGTGGGAGACGGCCGACTTGTTGAAAAAAAAAAAAAAAAAAAAAAAATATATATATATATATATATATATATATATATATATATATATATATATATATATATATATATATATATATATATATATATATATATATATATATATATATATATATGATAACACTGCTATTAGCCAAGGAGTCGAACCCATGCTGCTTTAGTCCGCTTTATGGTGAATGGAAATTCATGACGTTTTAGTCCACTAGACCAAACAATCCTTAAGAATGGCGCCGAATAGGTAAAACTGGTCAATTAGCAAGAACTTTTTATCAAAAGTTTTTTTACTGTATCAAGATTTTTAAATACTACTTTGATATTAAAAGTCTTAGGAAGAGAAGACATCAACTAAGTTTTCATGGTAAGGGAGAACTAACATGTTTTTAATTGAATAAGGTTGGTTGTCTTTTTATGAATTGCTAAAAGTATTTCTAGCAGTTTTAAAGGATTTATCAATTTTCTTTGGTATTTTAAATCATTGGATATTTCATAAATTTTGGAGATTTCTTTTTCTAGGCTCAAGGTGTTTGTAGGATTCTATGGTCCAGTGAGTTAGAGTGTCGTGAATTTTCGCTTACCATGAGGCGGGCTAAAACAATATGGGTTCGATCCCCCGGCTAGTTGCAGTGTTGTTATTGATTAAATATCACTTGTTCTTGGATACAATACTATATATATACTGCTCGTGGAGGCTGGTACACCAAACGGGGAGTAGAATGAAATTAGCTCAGAGGCACCCACACCATCGTATGTCCTCGCAAATTGAAGCAAGCCTAGTTCGCTAGGCTTGCTTATGCATTTCGAACCGGGGTCTGTTAACTGACGCTCCACTGCTCTTCTACAGGACCACTTTTATTTATCAAACTATAGTTCGAATCTGCGAAAAAAACATGAATTATTACAAGTGTTTATTACAGTTCCATAGTTAATAGATTATGAAAGGGGACAAGAGCTTGTCTTTGCTCTTGGTTGCACCAGTGTGGGTTTCTCTCTGTAAAAACGACATTTGGGATACAGCCTTGACAGGAGGCAGTTGAGGGGAATCTCAGGGAAAGATTCGATCCCTTGAACATAGATGGTTAGGAGGCAGGTGTGAGGGGACTCACGCCCCTATATCCTCCAATCAGTGTGCAAGTATGGGGGACTCACACCTGCACACAGCTAATCACGAGGCAGGAGTGGGGGGATTCATGCCCCTGCATCCACCTTGTCAGGATTCAGGTGTGGGGATTCTATGCCCCCATACCCATCTTATCAGCAGGTGTTGTTTATACTTTAAGTTTTGGTTCTATGAAATAATACGATGAAACAACAACAAAATTCCCCAAGGGGCGATAAACTATACTTGTAATACTTTAATGAAAAAAATCCTTCCTTGCGCGCGCGTGTGTGTGTGTGTGTGTACTCACCTAGTTGTGGTTGCAGGGGTCGAGTCATAGCTCCTGGCCACGCCTCTTCACTGGCCGCTACTGGGTAACTCTCCCTGCGCCATGAGCTTTATCATACCTCTTCTTAAAGCTATGTATGGAGCCTGCCTCCACTACATCGCTTCCTAAACTATTTCACTTCCCGACCACTCTGTGACTGAAGAAATACTTCCTAACATCTCTGTGTTTCATCTGAGTCTTCAACTTCCAACTGTGTCCCCTTGTTGCTGTGTCCCATCTCTGGAGCATTCTGTCTCTGTCCACTTTGTCAATTCCTCTCAGTATCTTATATGTTGTTATCATGTCCCCCCTATCTCTCCTGTCCTCCAGTGTCGTCAGGTCGATTTCCCTTAACCTCTCCTCGTAGGACATACCCCTTAGCTCCGGGGTATGTCCTACGAGGAACCTTTGCAGTTTCTCGAGCTTCTTCACGTGCTTGGCTAGGTGTGGGTTCCAAACTGGTGCTGCATACTCCAGTATGGGCCTAACGTACACAGTGTACAGGGTCCTGAACGATTCTTTATTAAGATGTCGGAATGCTGTTCTTAGGTTTGCTAGGCGCCCATATGCTGCAGCAGTTATTTGGTTGATGTGCGCCTCAGGAGATGTACCTGGTGTTATACTCACCCTAAGGTCTTTTTCCTTGATTGAGGTTTGCAGTCTCTGGCCCCCTAGGCTGTACTCCGTCTGCGGTCCTCTTTGCCCCAATCTTCATGACTTTGCACTTGGTGGGGTTGAACTCCAGGAGCCAATTGCTGGACCAGGCTTGCAGCCTGTCCAGATCCCTTTGTAGTTCTGCCTGGTCCTCGTCCGACTGAATTCTTCTCATCAACTTCACATCATCTGCAAACAGGGACACTTCGGAGTCTATTCCTTCCGTTATGTCGTTCACAAATACCAGAAACAGCACTAGTCCCAGGACTGACCCCTGTGGAACCCCGCTCGTCACCGCCGCCCACTCTGACACCTCACCACGTACCATGACTCGCTGCTGTCTTCCTGACAGGTATTCCCTGATCCATTGTAATGCCTTCCCTGTTACCCCTGCCTGGTCCTCCACCTTTTGCACTAATCTCTTGTGTGGAACTGTGTCAAACGCCTTCTTACAGTCCAAGAATATGCAATCTACCCACCCCTCTCTCTCTTGTCTTATTGCTGTCACCCTGTCGTAGAACTCCAGTAGGTTTGTGACACAGGATTTCCCGTCCCTAAAACCGTGTTGGCCGTCGTTGATAAGCTCATTCCTTTCTAGGTGCTCCACCACTCTTCTCCTGATTATCTTCTCCATGACCTTGCATACTATACATGTCAGTGACACTGGTCTGTAGTTTAGTGCTACGTTCCTGTCTCCTTTTTTAAAAATTGGAACTACATTTGCTGTCTTCCATACCTCAGGCAGTTGCCCTGTTTCGATAGATGTGTTGAAGATCATTGTTAGGGGTACACATAGCTCCTCTGCTCCCTCTCTCAGGACCCATGGAGAGATGTTATCCGGCCCCATCGCCTTTGAGGTATCTAGCTCGCTTAGTAGCCTCTTCACTTCCTCCTCAGTTGTGTGTATTGTGTCCAGCACTTGATGGTGTACCCTACCTCTCCTCCTTTCTGGAGGCCCTTCTATCTCCTCTGTGAACACCTCTTTGAATCTCATGTTGAGCTCCTCACACACTTCCCGGTCATTTCTTGTGACCTCCCCTCCTACCTTCCTCAGCCTGATTACCTGGTCCTTGACTGTTGTTCTCCTCCTGATGTGGCTGTACAGCAGCTTTGGGTCAGATTTGGCTTTCGCTGCTATGTCATTCTCGTACTGTGTTTGGGCCTCCCTTCTGATCTGTGCATATTCATTTCTGGCTATACGACTGCTCTCCTTATTCTCCTGGGTCCTTTGCCTTCTGTACCTCTTCCAGTCCCTGGCACACTTGGTTTTGGCTTCCCTGCACCTTTGGGTGAACCATGGGCTCATCCTGGCTTTTTCACTTCTCCTGTTACCCTTGGGTATAAACCTCTCCTGAGCTTCCTTGCAAATTGTTGTCATATATTCCATCATCACGTCTACTGACTTCCCTGCCAGCTCTCTGTCCCACTGAACTCCGTGCAGGAAGTTCTTCATGCCCACGTAGTCACCTTTCTTGTAGTTTGGCTTCATTCGTGCAGCCCTTCCTGCTTCCCCCTCCACTTGTAACTCTACTATGTATTCGGAACTTGTGTGTGTGTGTGTGTGTGTGTGTGTGTGTGTGTGTGTGAGTGTGTTGTGTGTGTATGAGTGTGTGTGTGTGTGTGTGTGTATGTGTGTGTGTGTATGTACTCACCTATTTGTGGTTGCAGGGGTCGATTCATAGCTCCTGGCCCCGCCTCTTCACTGATTGCTACTAGGTCATCTCTCTCCCTGCTCCATGAGCTTTATCAAACCTCGTCTTAAAACTATGTATGGTTCCTGCCTCCACTACATAAATTTCTAGGCTATTCCACTTCCTCACAACTCTATGACTGAAGAAATACTTTCTAACATCCCTTTGACTCATAGGAGTCTTCAACTTCCAATTGCGACCCCTTGTTTCTGTGTCCTCTCTCTGGAACATCTTGTCTCTGTCCACCTTATCTATTCCTCGCAGTATTTTATATGTCGTTATCATGTTTCCCCTAACCCTCCTGTCTTCTAGTGTCGTCAGGCCGATTTCCCTTAACCTATCTTCGTAGGACAATCCCCTTAGCTCTGGGACTAGTCTTGTTGCAAACCTCTGCACTTTCTCTAATTTCCTGACGTGCTTGACCAGGTGTGGGTTCCAAACTGGTGCTGCATACTCCAGTATGGGCCTGACGTATATGGTGTACAGAGTCTTGAACGATTCCTTAGTGAGGTATTGGAACGATATTCTTAGGTTTGCCAGCCGCCCGTATGCTGCAGCAGTTATCTGATTGATGTGTGCCTCAGATGTGCTCGGTATTATACTCACCCCAAGATCTTTTTCCTTTAGTGAGGTTTGCAGTCTTTGGCCACCTAGATTATACTCTGTCTGCGGTCTTCTTTGCCCTTCCCCGATCTTCATGACTTTACATTTGGCCTGTCTAGGTCTCTTTGTAGTCCTACCTGATCCTCAAACTGATTTAATTCTTCTCATTAACTTCACATCATCTGCAAACAGGGACACTTCTGAGTCTATCCCTTCCGTTATGTCATTGACATATACCAAAAACAGTACAGGTCCTAGGACTGACCCTTGTGGAACCCCAATCGTCACAGGTGCCCACTCTGACACCTCGTCACGTACCATGACTCGTTGTTGCCTCCCTGTCAGATATTCTTTGATCCATTGCAGTGCCTTTCCTGTTTCGTGTGCTTGATCCTCTAGCTTTTGCATTAACCTCTTGTGAGGAACTGTGTCGAACGCCTTCTTGCAGTCCAAGAAAATGCAGTCTATCCACCCCTCTCTCTCGTGTCTTACTTCTGTTACCTTGTCATAAAACTCCAGTAGGTTTGTGACACAGGATTTTCCTTCTTTGAAACCGTGCTGGTTGTCGTTTATAAGCTTGTGTCTTTCTAGGTGCTCCACCACTCTCCTCCTGATCTTCTCCATGACTTTGTATACTATACACGTCAGTGACACAGGTCTGTAGTTTAATGCCTCGTGTTTGTCTCCTTTCTTAAAAATTGGGACTACATTTGCCATCTTCCACACCTCAGGTAGTTGCCCAGTTTCAATGAATGTGTTGAAGATTTTTGTCAGTGGCACACTTAACATCTCTGCTCCCTCTCTAAGGACCCACGGAGAAATGTTGTCAGGTCCCACCGCTTTTGAGGTATCGAGTTCACATAGCAGCTTCTTCACCTCCTCCTTGGTTGTGTGTATTTCATCCAGCACTTGTTGGTATACCTCCCTATTCTGAATTCCTGGAGTCCTTCCTGTCTCCTCTGTAAATACGTCTTTAAATCTCATGTTGAGCTCCTCAGATACCTCTTGGTCGTTTCTTGTGAACTCCCCACCTTCCTTCCTCAGCCTGATTACCTTGTCCTTGACTGTTGTTTTCCTCCTGATGTGGCTATACAACAGCTTTGGGTCAGACTTGACTTTTGATGCTATATCATTTTCGTATTGTCGCTGAGCCTCCCTTCTTACCTGTGCATAATCGTTTCTGGCTCTTCTGCTAATCTCTTTATTTTCCTGGGTCCTTTGTCTTCTGTACTTTTTTCATTCTCTAGTGCACTTAGTTTTTGCCTCCCTACACCTCTGGGTGAACCAAGGACTCGTTCTGGTCTTCCCGTTACTTCTGTTTCCCTTGGGGACTAACCTCTCCTCTAACTCTTTGCATTTGGTTGTCACATATTCCATCATTTCTTTTACTGGTTTTCCTTCCAATTCTCTCTCCCACTGAACGTCTTGTAGGAAGTTCCTCATGCCTATGTAGTCCTCCCTTTTGTAGTTTCGTTTCTCCCTTCCTATTCCTGCTCCCCTCTCCACTTGTAGCTGAACTATATAATCAAAACGCAGAACCAAATGATCACTAGCTCCAAGTGGCCTTTCTTACGTGATATCCTCAATGTCCGAACTACTCAAGGTGAATACTAGGTCCAGTCTTGCTGGATCATCCCCACCTCTCTTTCTGGTAGTGTCTCTAACATGATGATGCATGAGGTTTTCCAGTACCACATCCATCATCTTGGCTCTCCATGATTCAGGACCTCCAGCGGGGCTCCAGGTTTTCCCAGTCAATCTCCTTGTGATTGAAATCACTCATAACTAGTAACTTTGCTCTCCCCATGTGGGCTCTTCTGGCTACCTCGGCTAGTGTGTCTACCATTGCTCTGTTGCTCTCGTCGTATTCATCTCTTGGCCTTCTACAGTTCTGTGGTGGGTTGTACATTACAGAAATTACCACCTTACGGCTCTCAGACTGAATTGTTCCTACTATGTAGTCCCTTTCGCCCATTCCATCCATTCCTTCCACTTCCTCAAATCCCCACCGGTTCTTAATGAGCAGTGCAACTCCTCCTTCCCCTCTGCTCCCTCTATCTTTCCTGAGGATTTGATATCCGGGTGGAAAGATTGCATCTGTTATCATCCTGGTGAGTTTCGTTTCTGTGAGTGCTATTATGTCTGGGGATGTCTCCTTTATTCTTTCATGCCACTCCTCACATTTATTTGTTATACCATCTGCATTTGTATACCAAACCTTCAACTTCTTTTCTAAAACCGTAGTCTGGGGGGTACGTTGGGGTTGGGAAAGTGGGAGATCTGATGGGGAACTATGGGTGGTTGGTGTGAAGGTGGAGTTTGTAATGAGGTGGGTGGAATCATTGGGTATGGCATGTGTGTTTTGGGTTAGATTGTTTGGCTGCATTGGGATTGTCCAGGTTGGGGGACATCTGAAGGTGCTTGTATTTGGGCTTCCTCCTGAGTCTGGGTTCTCCTGTCCATCTCTCTTTCCTCCTTTTGTCTCTGTATCCTCTCTTTCAGTTTCTGTCTTTCTTCTCGAGTTCTGTGTGTGTGTGTGTGTGTGTGTGTGTGTGTGTGTGTGTGTGTGTGTGTACTCACTCACCCACTTAGTTGTACTCACCTAGTTGTGGTTGCAGGGGTGGAGTTATAGCTCCTGGCCCCGCCTCTTCACTGGCCGCTACTGGGTCACTCTCCCTGCGTCATGAGCTTTATCATACCTCTGCTTAAAGCTATGTATTGAACCTGCCTCGACTACATCGCTTCCTAAACTATTCCACTTCCAGACCACTCTGTGACTGAAGAAATACTTCCTAACATATCTGTGATTCATCTGAGTCTTCAGCTTCCAACTGTGTCCCCTTGTTGCTGTGTCCCATCTCTGGAACATTCTGTGTGTGTGTGTGTGTGTGTGTGTGTACTCACCTAATTGTACTCACCTAATTTTGGTTGCAGGGGTCGAGACTCAGCTCCTTACCCCGCCTCTTCGCTGTCCGCTACTGGGTCTCTGCTCTCCCTGCTCCATGAGCTTTATCATACCTCGTCTTAAAACTATGTATGGTTCCTGCCTCCACTATATCTTTCTCTAGACTATTCCACTTCCTGACTACTCTGTGGCTGTGTGTGTGTGTGTGTGTGTGTGAGTGTGTTGTGTGTGTGTAAGTGTGTGTGTGTGTGTGTGTGTGTGTGTGTGTGTGTGTACTCACCTAGTTGTGGTTGCAGGGGTCGAGACTCAGCTCCTGACCCCGCCTCTTCACTGATCGCTACTAGGTCCTCTCTCTTCCTGCTCCGTGAGCTTTATCATACCTCGTCTTAAAGTTATGTATGGTTCCTGCCTCCACTACCTCACTATTACAAAAAAACATTTGTAATAAACGACTGTTTGGGATACTAAGTAAAATCAGATTTTCAATATTTATTATTATTATATATATATATATATATATATATATATATATATATATATATATATATATATAATATATATATATAATATATATATATATATATATATGTATATATATATATATATATATATATATATATATATATATATATATATATATATATATATATATATATATATATATATATATATATTATTATATAAAAACATAAATCTGTATAACATATAATCTGTGTAAAATCATATATATCTTTATACACATTTTATAACAATTTAAAACGTAGTAAAATTAGCACAAGTAAAACAATCATAAAATTAAGAGCAGTGTCAGACGTCGCTGCCAACATCGTGCCACACAGGACACCACCAATCCTCTAGTCATGACACTCATTCTCTACCGTGTCCTCAAGACACCCTTGTCTCTGTGTTACACAACACTCCTTCGCTTGTGTCCCACGACACCTTCTCTGTGCCACATGGCATGCCCCCTGTGTCACGATTCCGTCTCTAAAAACCTTGTCACCGCGTCATCCGACACCAACACAAAATCACATGACTATTCCACTTGTGTCGTGCCACCAGTTGTCACTACACCCTGATGAGTCCTGACACCACAACAGTGTCACACAATACACTCTCCAAGTGACAGGGGAGAGTCTAGGTACATTCTCCAAGTGCAGGGGAGAGTCTAGGTACATTCTCCAAGTCAGGGAGAGTCTAGGTACATTCTCCAAGTGCAGGGAGAGTCTAGGTACATTCTCCAAGTGCAGGGGAGAGTCTAGGTACATTCTCCAAGTGCAGGGGAGAGTCTAGGTACATTCTCCAAGTGCAGGGGAGAGTCTAGGTACATTCTCCAAGTGCAGGGGAGAGTCTAGGTACATTCTCCAAGTGCAGGGGAGAGTCTAGGTACATTTTCCAAGTGCAGGGGAGAGTCTAGGTACATTTTCCAAGTGCAGGGGAGAGTCTAGGTACTTTCTCCAAGTGCAGGGGAGAGTCTAGGTACATTTTCCAAGTCCAGGGGAGAGTCTAGGTACATTCTCCAAGTGCAGGGGAGAGTCTAGGTACATTCTCCAAGTGCAGGGGAGAGTCTAGGTACTTTCTCCAAGTGCAGGGGAGAGTCTAGGTACATTCTCCAAGTGCAGGGGAGAGTCTAGGTACATTCTCCAAGTGCAGGGGAGAGTCTAGGTACAGTTTCCAAGTACAGGGGAGAGTCTAGGTACTTTCTCCAAGTGCAGGGGAGAGTCTAGGTACATTCTCCAAGTGCAGGGGAGAGTCTAGGTACTTTCTCCAAGTGCAGGGGAGAGTCTAGGTACATTCTCCAAGTGCAGGGGAGAGTGTAAGTACATTTTCCAAGTGCAGGGGAGAGTCTAGGTACTTTCTCCAAGTGCAGGTACACTCTCCAAAGTGCAGGTACACTCTCCAAAGTGCTATATGGAAGAGTCAGGTTAACACTCTCCATATGAGAGTCTGGTAGTCACTCTCCATATGAGAGTCTGGTAGTCACTCTCCATATGAGAGTCTGGTAGTCACTCTACATATGAGAGTCTGGTAGTCACTGTCAGTCAAGCCGGCTCGGAAGTCAAACATCAGGTCTGATGACGTAACCCCTTGACTGCCGGCCGGTAAGGTAACTACCTAACTCCCATTGTTAGGTAGGGGGCCGTAGCACTCACTTACCAGGCTATTCCACTTCCTGGCAACTCTGTGACTGAAGAAATGCTTCCTAACATCCCTTTGACTCATCTGCGTCTTCAACTTCCAATTGTGAACCATTGTGCCTGTTTCCCATCTCTGGAACATCCTGTCTCTGTCCACCTTGTCTATTCCTCGCAATATTTTGTATGTCGTCATCATGTCTTCCTAACCCTCCTGTCCTACAGTGTCGTCAGGCCGATTTCCCTTAACCTTTCATCGTAGGACATTTCCTTTAGTTCGGGAACTAGCCTTATTGCAAACCTTTGCACTTTCTCTAATTTCTTGACGTGCTTGACCAGGTGTGGGTTCCAAAATGGTGCTGCATACTCCAGTATGGGCCTGAGGTACACGGTGAACAGTCTTGAACGATTCCTTACTGAGATATCGGAATGCTATTCTCAGGTTTGCCAGGCGCCCATATGCTGCAGCAGTTAGCTGGTTGATGTGTGCTTCCGGAGACGTGCTCGGTGTTATACTCACCCCAAGATCTTTCTCCTTGTGTGAAGTTTGCAGTCTTTGGCCACCTAGCCTATACTCTGTCTGCGGTCTTCTTTGCCCTTCCCCGATCTTCATGACTTTGCACTTGGAGGGGTTAAATTAGAGTAGCCAATTGGTGGACCACGTGTCCAGCCTGTCCAGGTCGCTTTGTAGCCCTGCCTGATCATCATCTGATTCAATTCTTCTCATTAACTTCACATCGTCATGTCATTCACATATACCAAGAACAGCACTGGTTCTAGGACTGACCCCTGTTGAACCCCGCTCGTCACAGGCGCCCACTGTGATACCTCATCTGTCAGGTATTCTCTGATCCATTGCAGTGTCCTTCCTGTTATATGTGCCTGATCCTCAAGCTTCTGCACTAATCTCCTGTGGGAGATTCCAAGAAAATGCAGTCAACCCACCCCTCTCTCTCGTGTCTTACTTCTGTTACCTTGTCGTAAAACTCCAGAAGGTTTGTGACACAGGATTTGCCTTCCCTGAACTCGTGCTGGCTGTCGTTTATAATCTTGTTCCGTTCCAGGTGCACTACCACTCTCCTCGTGATAATCTTCTCCATGACTTTGCATACTATACACGTCAGTGACACTGGTCTATAGTTTAGAGCCTCGTTTCTGTCTCCTTTCTTAAAAATGGGAACTACATTTGCCGTCTTCCATACCTCCGGTAGCTGCCCAGTTTCAAGGGATGTGTTGAAGATTGTGGTTAGTGGCACACACAGCGTCTCTGTTTCCTCTCTTAGGACCCATGGGGAGATGTCCGTTCCCATCGCTTTTGAGGTATGAAGGTCACTAAGCAGCTTCTTCACCTCCTCCTCAGTTGTGTGTATGTCATCCAACACTTGTTGGTATATTCCTTGGCTGTGTCCCCCTCTGTTCTGTCTTCCCAGAGTCCTTCCTGTCTCCACTGTAAATACTTCCTTAAATCTCGTGTTGAGCTCCTCACATACCTCTTGATCGTTTCTTGAGAGTTCCCCACCTTCTTTCCTCAGACTGATCACCTGGTCTTTGACTGTTGTCTTCCTCCTAATGTGGCTATACAGCAGTTTCGGGTCAGACTTGACTTTCGATGCTATGTCGTTTTCGTACTGTCGCTGGGCCTCCCTCCTTATCTGTGCATGTTCGTTTCTGGCTCTTCGACTAATCTCCTTATTTTCTGGGTCCTTTGCCTTCTGTACTTTTTCCACTCTCTAGTGCACTTAGTCTTTGCCTCCCTGCACCTTCGGGTAAACCAAGAGCTCGTTCTGGTCTTGCATTTTGTTGTTACGTATTCCATCATTTTGTTTACTGACTTTCCTACCATTTCTCTGTCCCACTGAACCTCCTGCAGGAAGTTCCTCATACCCGTGTAGTTCCCCCTTTTATGGTTTGGTACACACACAACCCGCACATATAAAAGGGAGGAGCTTACGACGACGTTTCGGTCCGACTTGGACCATTTAATGTTATTTTTTTAATGTTATTTATAGTTTGGCTTTTCCCATTTAGTTCCTGTTACCCTCTCCACTTGTAACTCTACTATGTATTCAATGTTCAGTACCACGTTGTCACTAGCTCCCAGGGGCCTATCATATGCGATGTCCTCCATATCTGAACCGCTCAGGGTGAACACAAGGTCCAGTCTTGCTGGTTCATCCTCCCCTCTCTCTCTGGTAGTGTCCTTGACATGTTGATGCATGAGGTTTTCCAGTACCACATCCATCATCTTGGCTCTCCATGTTTCGGGACCTTCATGTAGCTTCAGGTAACTTTGCTCTGCTCGAGTGAGCTCTTCTTGCCACCTCAGCCAGTGTGTCCACCATTGCTCTGTTGCTCTCTTCATATTCCTCTCTTGGCCTCCTGCAGTTCTGTGGTGGGTTATACATCACTGCTATGACTACCTTATGTTCCCCAGACTAAATTGTACCTACTATGTAATCTCTCTCAAATCTCGTCCATGCTGTCCATTTCTCAAATCTCCATAGGTTTTTTACGAGCAGTGTAACCCCTCCTTTCCCTCTGCTCCTTCTATCTTTCCTCAGGATCTGATACCCCAGTGGGAAGATTGCGTCTGTTATTGTCTCAGTGAGTTTCGTTTCTGTGACTGTTACGATGTCTGGGGACTTCTCATTGAGTCTTTCATTTCACTCCTCATATTTATTTGTTTGTGTGCCAAACCTTCCACTTCTTTTCTAAAACTGTGGTCCTGGAATAATATTGGGGTTGGGGGAGCGAAAGCCCTGGTGGGGGCCTATGGGAGTTGCAGTGGGGATCGGGTTTTTGATGGGGGGAGGGGGCAGAGTGCCTGTAGGAGGTTGCTGTAGGGGTAGGGGTTGTGATGAGGGGGTTAGGACAAAGGGGACAGTGTGTTGGTGTTGGTTTGGATTGTTCTGTTGTTTTGGGGTTGTCGTGGTTGGAGTCCTTCTGTGGGTGTTTCTGGAGGTTGTGTTTGCCCTTCCACCTGGGTCTGCTCATCTTTGTCATTTCCTCTCGTTCCTCCTTTCGTCTTTGTACCCTTTCTTTCAGTATCATCCTTTCCTCTTGTGTTGTCTCGATCGAGGAACACTCTCTGGTACTCTTATTTGTCCCTCAGTCATGCTTTCTCCTGTAGAATCATGGTTCGAACTGGTTCTGCCTTGAAAATTACTTTGAGAGGCCGGTTTCTTACACTTGCAAACCACCCAATTCTCCAAAAATTTGTCACCTGGGTCATGTCGCCCTCACCTATTGCTGTCATGATACCTTCAATCGCTTTTTTCTTCTCGTGTTTTCTTTCATCATCGGTTTCCCCTTTGGCTTCCTGGAGCCTGTAGACAAAAACTGACCTCTCCCTTTCGTCCTCCCACTGTCTTCCTTTGCATCTTCAGAGGTGTTTTAGTTCCTTTCATTGAAGCGTTCCTTTCTTCAATCCCTTCCCTGGCTGAAGCCCTTATGCTCAGTGGTCTGTCTTTCCTGCTCATGTGTTCCTGGCCACTGCAGTTATCTGTTAGTCTCTCTGCATATAGCATACCTCCTTCATTGTCTTCAGACCTCTCATTTGTTCTTAGTATCCTGCGCTCCTCGTCTTTGCTTGGGCCCCACGTGGGTCTGATAGGGCATTTGCATACAGTATAGCTTCTTTGCTCCCTACAGTCCCCTTGTCTGTGACTGATGTAGAAGTTCCTGATGTCATGTCTGTACTGTCATTTTTCTCTTTGAGCTGTTTCACGTTTTTTAGTTCCTCTTCTAAGCACTGTATCTTAGCTTCTGCTGCTATGGCTTGTTGTTCCCACTTCCTACTCTCTGCAGCTATCCTCTCCTCCATTTTCTTGCCAAGCTCTTCTAGCTTCTTTTCCTACTCTTCCTCCCTTTTTGTGAGCTATGTGTATGTGTGTGTTCTCACCTAATTGCACTCACCTAATTGTGGTTGTAAAGGTCGATTTATAGCTCCTGGTCCCACTTCTTCACTGGTCGCTACTACGTCCACTATCTCCCTGCTCCATGAGCCTTATCATACCTCATCTTAAAGCTATGTATGGTTCCTGCCTCCACTACATCACTTTCCAGACTGTTCCACTTCCTGACAACTCTATGACTGAAGAAATACTACCACACATAACTGTGACTTATCTGAGTCTTCAGCTTCCTACTGTGACCCTTTATTGTTGTGTTCCATCTCTGGAACATCCTGTGTCTGTCCCCTTGTCAGTTCCTCTCAGAATTTTATATGTTGTTATCATGTCCTCCCTATCCCTTCTGTTCTCCAGTGTCATCAGGTTGATTTCTCTTAACCTCTCCTCGTTGGACATGTCCCTTAGCTCAGGGACTAGTCTTGTTGGAAACCTTTGGACTTTCTCTAATTTATTGATGTGCTTGACCAGGTGTGGGTTCCAGACTGGTTTTCCATACTCCAGTATTTGCCTAATGTACACGGTGTGTGTGTGTGCGCGCGTGTATATATATATATGATTATATATATATATATATAGTATATATATTGGTTGTGGTGTGTGTTTGTGTGTGGTCTCACTAATTGTTGCAGGTCGAGACTCAGCCTGGCCCCTCTGTGTGTGTGCTCATACTACTGCCTTGTGTGTATCTTTATCCTACACCTGCCTGAGAGGCCTTGTGTGAGGAGGTATGCCCTAACCCGCCTTTTCAGGAGGCAGAGAGATCATTCACGACACCATCTGAAGAAGTGGTAAGGACTATGCCTGCATGACTTCAGGGAAATGAGAATTTGTTTACACCTTTAGGCAGAATTGACATGCCTCCACACTAGTCAGAGGCAGGTGTGAACTCAGTGGAAAACTCATAAACTGCACCAGTTGCGGGTGGCAAGTGTGAAACTCATCCTTGCTCTGCCTTCAGAGGCAGGTGCAGACGTCTTGCATTGTCTTCTCATAAGAATGTGACTCAAAACTTCATGTACATTACATTAACATAAATGAAAAAAAATATATCGTTAAACGTATACGAGCAAATTTTAGAAAGGACTTAATTTTAGATGAGTTCTTGCTAATTGACCAGTTTTACCTAATCGCATGCAACATATATATATATATATATATATATATATATATATATATATATATATATATATATATATATATATGGTGTGTGTGTGTGTGTGTGTGTGTGTGTGTGTGTGTACTCACCTAATTGTGGTTGCAGGGGTCGAGACTCAGCTCCTGGCCCCGCCTCTGTGTGTGTGTGTGTGTCTTTCATACCCGTACCTGCCTTGTGTGTGTATCTTTCATCCCTACACCTGCCTTGAGAGGCCTTGTGTGAGGAGGAGCTATGCCCTGAACCCGCCTTTTCAGGAGGCAGGAGCGGGAGACTCATGTCACGACACCATCTTGACAGGAAGTGGGTAAGGGGACTCATGCCCCTGCACATAGACTGTCAAGAGGGAACTGAGGGGATTTTTGCTTTCACACCCACCTTTCAGGAGGCAGAAGTGGGACACTCATGCCCCTCCACCCAACTAGTCAGGAGGCAGGTGTGGGGAACTCAGTGGAAAACTCATACACCTGCACACAGATTGTCGGGTGGCAAGTGTGGAAACTCACATCCCTTGCTCCTGCCCTTCAGGAGGCAGGTGCGCCGAGACTCACGCTCTTGCACTTGTCTTCTCAATAAAGAATGTGAGAGCTCAAAACTTCATGCTCACATTATCAGGAGGCAGTGTATGCATCTTAGCTTTAATTCTAATTAATTATATGACGCGGTCAGATATGATACCGCTGCCTCTCAAGATATTTTTTGGGGAACACCATATATATGTTATGGAAGTCATTATGAAGTGACGTTTGAAAATGATGCGTCACTCAACGCAGTGCAACCATAAAAATATCTTCATGGGCGGCCCCTGCCTTTCATTTATGATTTTTGAATGGCGTATAGCTGCTGAGTACTAACTAGGAAGCATTTAAAAATGATTGGTTGCACCTTTTTTCACAGGGACTAAGTTACCCCATCCCCATCAACCCTCTACCTTTATCAGTCTGTCTGCCTCACCAAGAGGACCAGTACACTTCTCAAGTAGTGTTTTTTCTACCTTTACTCTCTTTACCTCACCAGGAGACTCAACATACTTTACTCACGTTATATATTGACTTTCCTAATCCTTCTATCCTGCTACGTGAATCATTACTCATTTCTTTGTGAGTACTTTAATTACGTTATTTCTCCCTGTTCTACCAGGTTAACTAGTAAACACTTTTCAAACACTTCTTTGAATACGCCTCACCTCTCTGCCCCATCAGGTGGACCAGTATGGCACAGTGCAGCCCCACACACTCCTCAGGCAGCACCTGGATTACGGTCACTGGTACGACCGCACCAAGCACACCTTGAAGGAGGTACACAACGTGCAGTACGTGGGAGCCATGAACCCCACTGCAGGATCCTTCACTATCAACGCCAGGCTGCAGCGACACTTCAGCGTCTTCGCAGTCAGGTAATACTGTCTTCTACAAGAAGTAAAAAATATGACAATTTTTTGCAATATTATGCAATACTAAAATCACTGATGACAATGATGCCGATTATAATAATAATAATAATAATAATAATAATAATAATAATAATAATAATAATAATAATAATAATAATAATAATAATAATAATAATAATATTAATAATAAAATTATGAATAAGAGAAATTATAACATCCATATAATTTGTAGTAATAATAGATATAATATTCTTTATAAATAATTCATAATTCATGATGCCTTCTAAGTCACTACCAATAAATAATGAATGAAAGTAAACAATTTTAAGAAGTGGAAAAAATCCTGAGATTACCAGCCTGTCGCTGCAATGCAACAGTAAACAACAGTTTCTTTTTAGAACTGTTTGTGAGCATTTGCATCATGGTGTCTTGTGAGGTGCCTCGTAGTCTCATATTTACCACATCGCAGTTTCAAAATGTTTACATTAACCAGAAACTATTGACGAGTGAATTAAGTCCCGAAATTTTTATGACAACAAACCAATATTAGAGTAACAAAAAAGGCACAATACCGTGACTGGAACAATACACACACAACCCGCACATATAAAAAGAGAGGAGCTTACGACGACGTTTCGGTCCGACTTGGACCATTTAAGGTGACCTGGAAAGTTATAGTGTAATAAATGTAACAGTGTTGATGGCAGGGAGTGTGACACAGGACTCAGTGTATAATAAATGTAACAGTGTTGATGGCAGGGAGTGTGACACAGGACTCAGTGTATAATAAATGTAACAGTGTTGATGGCATGGAGTGTGACACAGGACTCAGTGTATAATAAATGTAACAGTGTTGATGGCAGGGAGTGTGACACAGGACTCAGTGTATAATAAATGTAACAGTGTTGATGGCAGGGAGTGTGACACAGGACTCAGTGTATAATAAATGTAACAGTGTTGATGGCAGGGAGTGTGACACAGGACTCAGGGTAATGTTTGAGAAATTTGAGCAATTCTTAACCTGATTTATTGTTGCTTGTATTATCTTGCTCTAATATTCCATGAGACATGTAAACATCCTTACAAACTCTCAAAACGAACTAATAAACTTGAGTAGTGTGAATATATGAGAGGTTCATCACAACTGATGAATGAGAGGAGCTTCTGACTACATTACAACTGATGAATGAGAGGAGCTTCTGAATACATCACAACTGATGAATGAGAGGAGCTTCTGACTACATTACAAGTGATGAATGAGAGGATCTTCTGATTACATTACAACTGATGAATGAGAGGAGCTTCTGACTACATTACAACTGATGAATGAGAGGAGCTTCTGACTACATCACAACTGCTGAATGAGAGGAGCTTCTGATTACATTACAACTGATGAATGAGAGGAGCTTCTGACTACATCACAACTGATGAATGAGAGGAGCTTTTGACTACATCACAACTGATGAATGAGAGGAGCTTCTGATTACATTACAACTGATGAATGAGAGGAGCTTCTGATTACATTACAACTGATGAATGAGAGGAGCTTCTGATTACATTACAACTGATGAATGAGAGGAGCTTCTGACTACATCACAACTGATGAATGAGAGGAGCTTCTGACTACATCACAACTGATGAATGAGAGGAGCTTCTGATTACATTACAACTGATGAATGAGAGGAGCTTCTGATTACATTACAACTGATGAATGAGAGGAGCTTCTGACTACATTACAACTGATGAATGAGAGGAGCTTCTGATTACATTACAACTGATGAATGAGAGGAGCTTCTGATTACATTACAAGTGATGAATGAGGAGCTTCTGATTACATTACAACTGATGAATGAGAGGAGCTTCTGATTACATTACAACTGATGAATGAGAGGAGCTTCTGACTACATTACAACTGATGAATGAGAGGAGCTTCTGACTACATCACAACTGATGAATGAGAGGAGCTTCTGACTACATTACAACTGATGAATGAGAGGAGCTTCTGACTACATCACAACTGATGAATGAGAGGAGCTTCTGACTACATCACAACTGATGAATGAGAGGAGCTTCTGATTACATTACAACTGATGAATGAGAGGAGCTTCTGACTACATCACAACTGATGAATGAGAGGAGCTTCTGATTACATTACAACTGATGAATGAGAGGAGCTTCTGACTACATCACAACTGATGAATGAGAGGAGCTTCTGATTACATTACAACTGATGAATGAGAGGAGCTTCTGATTACATTACAAGTGATGAATGAGAGGAGCTTCTGATTACATTACAACTGATGAATGAGAGGAGCTTCTGACTACATCACAACTGATGAATGAGAGGAGCTTCTGATTACATCACAACTGATGAATGAGAGGAGCTTCTGATTACATTACAACTGATGAATGAGAGGAGCTTCTGATTACATTACAACTGATGAATGAGAGGAGCTTCTGATTACATTACAAGTGATGAATGAGAGGAGCTTCTGATTACATTACAACTGATGAATGAGAGGAGCTTCTGATCTACAACTGTGAATGAGAGGAGCTTGATTACATAACATGAATGAGAGGAGCTTCTGATTACATTACAACTGATGAATGAGAGGAGCTTCTGATTACATTACAAGTGATGAATGAGAGGAGCTTCTGATTACATTACAAGTGATGAATGAGAGGAGCTTCTGATTACATTACAAGTGATGAATGAGAGGAGCTTCTGATTACATTCGCTGACTAACGTTTTTATCAACCGTCAGATCGTGAAATCTTTTCGCATGATAGACATTTTTCCTAACAATCATCTACTCAGACTAAGTACTTCTTGTGTATAATTGGTCGGTTAATTAAAAGAAGACACAACATTTAGATGATGCATAAGAGTAAATCGTTGCAACAAATGAGAGTAAGAAAATTTAAGAAGTGAGCTATATTGTCAAGAACCTTGGGAAAAATTATCTAATCTCAAGGAAGATGGAAGACCGGATTGGAAATACTGATGCACATGATGCCTTCCAAACTCACCTCCTTTACGATGTTCTTCCTTCTAAAGTTTATGTTAGAAAACTCCTGAACTTTTCTCTGGATGATTAATAGCGTATGCAAGCCAGTCGGACAATTATAAACTAAGAACATGTAAAACCCTTTAAAAAGAGCTTGCAAGTCATCTTATTTTCCTTCCCATTTAACCAGAAATAAATACCACCAGATCACCCAGGTAGTTCGGTATGGTACATGACCCATGAACCTGGCTTCACCAGCGTGAGAACCTGCCACTGGCAGGTTCTCACAGCTTCAGCACCAGAAGCTCATGCAACGATGTTCAACAAGCAATCCAGCAGAAGCAGCCACATTGTGGAAAAAAATTATTATCATACACTCGAGGCTGCACTTTCTAAAATGGAGGTTGCCGCCTCTCATACGTGTGTGTACACTGATCCCGAGACTTAATCATAATAATTTCTATTTTGGCACTTGGCACAAGTAGGTCCTCTAAAATGGCGTGGATCTCTTCCCATCTTGCTGCGCCTATTCACATTGAATTCCAGTGTATTTGCGGCAAGACAGACACTGACTGATATGGTCGACGAAGTTAAAACTGGAAATGTTCCAAGGGTCAGCAATTATGACTCGGTGATGTTAACAATATCAACATGAAATGAGAAGAGATAAGTGGAGACGCCATGTTGCCCACATCATGTATCATCCAACATGTATCATCCAACATGTATCATCCAACATGTATCATCCAACATGTATCATCCAACATGTATCATCCAACATGTATCATCCAACATGTATCATCCAACATGTATCATCCAACATGTATCATCCAACATGTATCATCCAACATGTATCATCCAACATGTATCATCCAACATGTATCATCCAACATGTATCATCCAACATGTATCATCCAACATGTATCATCCAACATGTATCATCCAACATGTATCATCCAACATGTATCATCCAACATGTATCATCCAACATGTATCATCCAACATGTGCGCCTCCCACTGTGTATTAACCCCCACACAATAGGTAAAGTAGCTAGAGATTGACCAATATTAGGTTCTCTTTCAGTTGAGAGGCGTTAGGATATATCACAAAGTAATATGTAATATGGTAAGTAATATGTTCTTCAATTGTTGAAATATTGTAGTTAATAATTTAAAATTGTGTTTGAAAAATAATAGATCAAACAAAATAGTTAAATCCATCATACTTCATAATTATACATCAGGACGGTTAGCAATATTGCTCACCGTCCTGATGGGATGTGGAGAAAATTCTCCAAAGGAGGGGGGTATGCGCCCTTACTACCCTTGATAAGGGCCCCTACCCTTTCCGCCCTTAGGAAAGGGGCAGGACGAGGCGCGTCTGGTTGAGAAAAGCAAATTAACTCCTTCCAGATGTACTGACCACAGTGTGTCACGTGGTCTGACCAAGTAGCAGCGTGTGTATGTGACTTAATAGACATTTGAGATAAATGTAACTCTTTGCCGTAACAGGAAAATTATAGTAAACTGTTGTATTAGTTTCTGTACTTGAACATTGCAATCATGAGTTCCAGGGCTCTAAATATTTAGAGAACACAAACATTTTTATTGCCACTTGTAGCAACATGTAGCAATTGTTGAAATTGTGCTGACATCAGCATGCCAAGCCCCGCGGTGCCACGAGGGACCACGAGGCGATCAGATTGAATACAGGCTCCGTAGAGGTCATACGACGCGAGGGGTCATGCGGCGCGAGGCGACGTAACTCAACAAAGACATTAGTCGTTC